>CAIGQQ010004837.1:10167349-10185509 GCA_903798035.1 Danio albolineatus
ATATATACAGTGCTCAGCATACGAGTACACACCTCACAAATCTTTTAAATTCATATTTTTAATAGGAAGCTAGTAGTATACCCAAATTTGTTAAAGAAAAAAAAAGAGGAAAAATCAAGAGAAGCAAAATAATTTAAAATATTTGTTTTGTAATTTTGTAGGCTGTATTTATTTGTATTTTTTTTGCATTATTTTGCTTGAATTTAGTTCTAAATGTGTTTGTGACTAAAATGTTATTTTAATAAATATATCAGTTTAATAAATCTTTTGTTTACATGCACCGAAATACATTGCCTATGTTCATTGAGTCATGGATAAAAATATTCATGAGCAATTCCAGTGTTATGGATGTTGCATTTGCAGTAAAAACTCAAAACATAAATTTTTAGAAAGTATATGTTAACTTTATATTGAAACATCGGTTTATATTGTCCAGAACAAATCACCACAGAGTTATAAAATCAGAAAAATGTCAATCTGAAAACATGTTTTGTACTTTAAATAAGGAAAATAAACATGCGTTATGGATGTGACCAAAAAAGTCTGTGAGTTTACAGTAAACAACATACTTTTGTAGAACTGCACAACCGCAAATAAATAATGAAATTCAAAAGGATAAGAGTTCCCTCTCTCTAGAACAAACATGATTTATTTTATTATATTGTATTTTTTTATATATAATTTTGTATTCATGAGGAAAAAGTGTTGTTATCTCTCTGTTATGGATGTGACAGACATGAAATTGCCATTTGTGTGACATTGGAAAAATCGAATATAATATTTTGAAAACATTGACAGATTCATTATTGAGTATTTCTAAAATACTTGCTTAAACGATTTCCGTATTTTGGTGAAAACTTAATTTTTTTCATGGCAAGGTTGACATTTGCATGGAATTGCTCATATATTGTATATTATTAAGACAGTGACAAAGTAAAAAGATGTAAACTCACAGTTGATGTGTACACTTTTATACTTAATTTGGATCTGCCCTGCATACCTTAAATAGTCTATTCAGTGCTATTTCAGTCTCCAATCACCCAAAGCAAAAACTGCTCTTCCTTTTAATCTCACAATCTCATATCTGTACTTCATCATCATATCACATATTAAAATCTGTGTTATCATCTTTATCAAGTGCAGTCGTAATCTGTTTGCATTATCACCTCCGCTATAATAATCAGCTCTAGTCATTAATTTCAGCTCTTGTTGGAAACTATTTCCCTTTCACTCGGGCACACAAGTCGATCATCTTCATCCTGAAATTCTACTCAAAATTCCCCACACACATTGCGAGTTATCTGATTGGCTCTGCAGCCACACGCTGCGGTCCATCCGTGTTTTTGAGGAGCCCTAGTGGGTTTCTGGGAAAGAGGAAGTATTACTGTTTTCCTTGTCAGCCGATGTTTACTCAACAATGAGCGCAATCACATGCCTCAGTGGCTCTACAAACTTCAGGAGCGGGACTGTACCTTCAGCTCCCTCAGTTCTCAGTCACTCTTTCATTACTTTGAAGCACTGACATTTTCAAGTTGACTTGTTTAAAATGTAAAATAAATCTGTCAGATAAGTAGCTCAAGATGTAAATGAATGCTTTTTGATATATCATGTTGTGGTCGCAAATGGATCAATGCATTGGCTGTTTTGTTTTGTTTTTCCAATGACAGGGTAAAAACCTTAAATACTGTTATTTTTGATAGTACAAATAAAATTAAAACTTCATTTAAAAATGTAAAG
Organism: Danio albolineatus; assembly: GCA_903798035.1. Taxonomy (NCBI): domain Eukaryota; kingdom Metazoa; phylum Chordata; class Actinopteri; order Cypriniformes; family Danionidae; genus Danio; species Danio albolineatus. The sequence continues at coordinate 10,169,087 of CAIGQQ010004837.1, forward strand.
GGTCTATTTTTATTTGATTGTGTAAAATCAAACCAAATTGAGATGCTTTGTCAAATAAAGCTAATGCTTTCTGTCATCTCAGTCTGTGTCAGCATCCATCTGTGTAAACAAAACACGACAGAATTTACACACACACACACATATATATATATACACATACATATATATATATATATATATATATACATATATATATATATATACATATATATATATATATATATATATATACACATATATATACATATATATACATATACATATACATATATATGTTTTTTTTGAAAATATTAATTTATTTTTTAAATAATATGTAATTTGACATTGCCCACATTGCGTTCATTCATTCATTCATTCATTCATTCATATTCTTTTCAGCTTAGTCCCTTTATTTATCACAGCGGAATGAACCACCAACTTATCCAGCATATGTTTTACGCAGCGGATGCCCTTCCAGCTGCAACCCATCTCTGGGAAACATCCAAACACACTCATAATATCTCATAAACTACGGACAATTTAGCCTACCCAATTCACCTATACCACATGTCTTTGGACTTGTGGGGGAAACCGGAGCACCCGGAGGAAACCCACGCAACCACGGGGAGAACATGCAAACTCCACACAGAAAAGCCAACTGACCCAGCCGGAGCTCGAACCAGTGACCTACTTGCTGTGAGGCGATCATGCTACCTACTACGCCACCGTGGCAGCTGAGTAAATATTTGTTTTCTTAATTAATTCTGGCCTATTTCTGAATTCTTGTATAAAATACAGTGTACATACAGTTGAAGGCATAATTATTACCCTAAAAAAATTACTATAAAATTGTCATTCTTTTTCCAATATTTCCCAAGTGCTGTTTAACAGAGAGAATAGTTTTTCCAACACATTTTCAAATATATTAGTTTATTAACTTATTGCAATATTAAGAATTTCTATTCCTATATTAAGACATATAGTTATATCATTGATTTTAGTTATTATTTCGCAAGACACAGGTTTGTAGCTTAGAGTTCAATTTTAAGAGTTAATAAGGATAATTAGATTAACAAGGTAAGTTGGGATAATTAGGCAAGTCATTGAACAACATTAGTTTGTTTAGATATTGCAGGGCTATTCTATTGGCGGCCCGCGGCCCCTGAGACAATTTGTTCTGGCCCTCCAATTAGTGTGACCAAGACATAAGAAATAAATTTAGTTAAGTTGAAAAACAGCCGATATATTTACGAAGTGACGTGCGTCTGTTCAATACAGCACGAGCTGCAGTTGAAGGCTGCGCAGAGCGTGAGTCACCTGACATTAAGCGAGTGGTGCTAGCAGCCGAAAACATTTGAATATGTTTGTAGAAAATGCCTTTAGTACAACGCACTGATATCGTTATTAGGGATGCAACGATTCACCAATTTCATTGCGCTTTAATTTGTCACGGTCAATTAATCGTAAAGGCTTCTCAATTGCGCGTTTCTGTTGCACAGAACGAAACTGCTGCAATTTAACAAAGTTATGCCACCTGTGCGTTAGTTTAAAGTTCCGAGCTTGTACGCCGAGACCAATACGCATGCACACTGAATTAAATACAGCTGCGGCCAGTTCCAATATCACGTCTTTTCCACGCACAAGTTTTTTATTTCTAATGTAGAATATATGCCAATGTGCACGCGCAAGCGGAGCAACGCGCTCGTGGCTTTCCGGGCGCACGTAGTAGAAAGCATCAAGGTTGTGCCTTCCCTTTTTAAAACGTAAGGTTGTGCCTTACCTTTTTAAAACATATATGTACCCAAAGAGTCTACAGTGGTACCTAAAAGGTGCATTTTAGTGCCCAAATGTACATAAAAATTACCTTTGAGGTACCATTATAGACCCTTTAGGTACAAATATGTACCTTTTGAAGAGGTAGTGCCCCCAGTGACAGCTCCTGTCCCTTTATTTCTGAGGGTGTATGAACACAGATGATAACAACAGTTAATCTGAATACTAAGCCTACCTAATAAAAAAGCTTAAATTTACATTAGATGTGATGACCGTGAAACCATGATTATTCTTCAGACTATAATCGTACAACCAACATCTATAATTGTTGCATCCATAATTGTTATGCTGTTGAAAACATATAAATGTGTTTGAATGTAGAAGAAGCCTAAACAATGCACTGCTTTTGTTGTGCTTTGAAATAAAACATTTGAATGTTTGTAAAAAAAAATAATAATAAATAAAATAAAAGCCACATGTACAATGCATTGATATTATGTAGTTTCAAAATACAACATATTAAAATTTTAATGTAGAAAAAGCCAACGTGGGTGTCTTATGGCCCGTTTCCACTGAGTGGTACAGTACGGTACGGTACGGGTCGGTACGGGTCACCTTTATCAGGCTTGCGTTTCCACTGCAAAAGGGTACTCTTTTGGTGGGCGTGGTGTACGACAGAAAGTTTGTCAATGTCATTTTCGCTCGAGGAAATGTCTACAGTAAAGCTTTATGGGTCGTTCACAAATCATACGAGAAGCACTTCTCACAAAACAGATGCTTTATTATACACATAAACACTGGTGTAGAAATGTCATTACTGACTGAACATGATCTGATTATAACTAGATCAATGATGCGAAATAGCCTCCGGTCCTCGATTATATCAAATAAATAAATAAATGCAGCATATATGAACACATACAGCCCCACAACAGTCTCCGATGTTACCAAATTACAGAAAAACTACACACAGCAAACATTTATGCCTTATTTAGGTTCAAAAACAATACGAAATAGAGCCCTGTCTGTGCAAACCTCTCACCTGTATCTTTTATCTTCACCAGTACATGTAGCCTCTCCGTCATTATTCTCTCGTTAGAGAGTAACTCCGTCCTTCCCAGTTTATAATAGTCCAGGTTAAGATCTTTGTTATTTCAAACATTGAGGCGCACGCGAGCACAAGACAAAGCGAAACCACTCGCCCTCGCGCTTATGGGCTCGTAACCCATAAGAATCGCTCTTCTCTCGGCTTTGTGGCCGTTCAAGACGACGACAAGGTTTGTTTGAGCTCGGGTCGACCATGGCTTGTTATTATATGCTGATATTATTTCGGAGCATTGTCTCTCGGCTGTGTATTAAACATGGCGGGTCCTTTGTTTTCATTCTGCTTGTTGCGTGAGCAAATGACGTATCTCTGTAAGCCAATGGCGTTCAGCTGCGCGTCTAGCTCCGCCTTACGGCTCGCTTTGGTACCCTTGGGACCCTTTGCAAAGGGTGACTAAATAGTGGTACGGTACGGTTCGGTACGCTTTTAGACAGTGGAAACGGCCTTAAAAGCAAACCGAACAGTACCGTACCGTACCGTACCACTCAGTGGAAACGGGCCATTAAGGAGCAAAAATGCAACATATGCAGTTGTGTCCTCACTCATATTGCAAGTCATACCTCTCCGGCCCTTCATTTGGGATGCTTTTTATGAACTGACCCCCATGACAAACTAATTAAATAGCCCTGATATATTGTTTACATATTATATAAAAAGATTATACAATATATACATTTCTTTTTTTTTAGGTAGTCATCTTTGAATAAATAGTTTTGCCATATTTATACAAAGGACATAAATTATACTACTTTGTACAAAAGCCATCCTCTTTCTCTCCCTTCTTCACCCTTTGACAACCTTTGCTTCAACCTCACCTCTCTCAGTGTGTCTTTCTCTCAGTCTGTGCCGTAACCTGAGGCACAGTGCTGGCTGTGCTTCCCCTCAGAATAAATGTGGGGAAACTTTAGATTTGGCCCTCTGGTGAGAGCATAACCCCAATTTCCTCCCAGAGAAGCGGAGAGATGGAGCGCGGAGGTGGCCGGATGGGAAGTTTACCTTAAACTGGGGTAACCACTGCCCGTTTCCAGGGCGACAAGCCTCATCATCATTTCTCTCCATCTCTCTCATTCTGTGAGGTGGATTCAGTCCCCAGTGGTTTGGAGCACGTGGTTATGAGTTTGGATTGGGGAACAAATGTGTCACATTTAATTGCTTGCTTCTTTTTTTCCCCATTCTAGTCAATTCATGTCCATTTTCCCTCAACTTTGTCCTTCTGAAACAGTGTTATTGACACTCGCCATGCACACTTCATTCACTTAAACACTTTTTTTCTGTTTTGCTTTCAGTTCTTTAGCAGCAATGCATCAGTATTAGAATTCACACTGATGACAAGTGTGTTCAATGAATAAGGCTAAATGACTAAAGCCAATTTAGCATTATTTCAAAGCACCAAGGATCACTATAATATGTTGGTTTTACATCAGGAGCCAGATTTAACATTCAAAATCAAATAGGGTCTCAATAAAGTAAATAAAAATTAAACCATATTAGTGAAACCCTTTCTAAGTTGTTTGCGTAGGTTTGTGTTCTCAAGTCACTCAAGTGCCAATTTCACATCTGTCACATCTGTAACGGAGATATGCCACATCCATAACAAAACTTTTCCCTCATAAATGAACTATGCTAAATACAATAAAATAAACTATTTTGATTCAATAGAGAGCCAACTCCTATGCTTTTAATTATTATTATTATTATTATTATTATTATTATATCTTTGGGGTTGTGTGGTTTAACTCACAGATATTACAAATTATGTTGTATATTCGCTATATATTTTGTACATTTCAGTACGTTGTTGTTTCAAGTTTTAACTGTCAATGTTACATCCATAATGCTGTAATTTCTCCATTGCAGTTTATGAAGCTGTACAAGTTTAACAGTATCTAAAAAGTGAATCTAGTTGACGTTAAATTAAGTTTAAACTTGGGAAAAAAACCTAGACTGGTTCGAACCAAATTAGGTTTTTAAACTTAAAAACCCCGAAAGCTGGGTTAAATTTTTTAAATTAAATATTTTTACCAGTTTGTCCATTCATCATTCATTCATTTTCTTTTCGGCTTAGTCTCTTTTTTAACCTGGGGTCGCCACAATGGAATGAACTGCCAACTTATCCAGCATATGATTTACGGAGCGGATGCCCTTCCAGCTGCAACCCATCTCTGTGAAACACATTCACACACATACACTACGGACAATTTTTAGCTCACATGCTGAACATTATATCATATTTGTAAAAAATAGTTTGTTGGCTATACTTTAAATAAGTGAGTAAACCCTTTGCTTTTAAACCAATTAATTGACTTCACTTTACAAACAGAGTAAACCCATGGCCTTGAATTTATTAAGTAAATTAACTATGTTCATATACTGTAGGTTTGGGTCAAAAGACAATGTCATTGTTCATCGCTGATGGCCGACAGACATCATGATGCTGAGCCCGGCATCGCTGATCCTCTGCTCCGCAGAACAAAACCAATCCACATCCACATTGGCATTTCATATAGCATTTTTTAACAGCCCTCTGTTCGCTTAAAATGCACACCGCATGACCACACTTACACAGACACACACACACAGACAGACACACACACTGTCATGCGCTTGTCTGAGCTCCAGAGAGCATGGCACGTTGGACAGTTTATCAAGGATGTACCGCTGGATTGTTTCTCACTATAGTTGTTAAACATGATATTTAATTAATCTAGTCTCTATCTAACAACTCTTCTGTCTTTTGAATCTATCAGGTAGCGTATCACAGCGTCAGTACACTGCTTCAATCTTTGCTTTCACGCTTGTACTAAGTAATTTTAGTGTAAACCTCAGATGCTGTTGGTTGTTCCTCTTGTGCACCTTTACCAACCAAGTTTGTTGATGCCATTATAATGACACAGATCACTCTGCCTGTTCATGCCAAAGTCCCGAGGAAAAAGTGATAATTTGTGTGTAACTTATCTTTATTCATTTATGATTTGATTAGGAATAAAACAAAGGCCATGCCGGTCAAGTTAATTGTTATTGACATTTATTGGTATTCGCTTTTTAAATTTCAATGATTTTACTGCCATCACTAAATTATTCATTTAAACATTTCTACATTAAACATTCATTTTTAAGCCATTTTCAGTCTATGCTGTATTTTATTTCCCTTGTGTAATTTCATTTTTTAAATAGGAGACACCTTCACAAAGTCCCCACATTTGAAAACTTTTTATTTCATATAAACAAGTGCCAGATTGGGCGGCACGGTGGCCCAGTGGTTAGTACTGTCGCCACACAGCAAGAAGGTTGCTGGTTCGAGTCCAGGCTGGGCCAGTTGGCATTTCTTCGCTGAGTTTGCATGTTCTTCCCCTGTTCGCATGGGTGCTCCGTCTATAGGAGAACTGAAGAAACTAAATTGGCCGTAGTGTATGAGTGTGTTTCCCAGTACTGGGTTGAGCTGGAAGGGCATCTGCTGTGTGAAACATGCACTTGAATAGTTGGGGGTTCATTCCTCTGTGGCGACCCTGGATAAATAATGGACTAAGGTAAAGGAAAATGAATGAATTAATAAATGCCAGAATGACGCAAGAATGTTGACAACAACTGAAATGGTAAGTCCCTTTATACCAGAGATGCCCAAACTAGAGCCCGCGGGCCAAAGTTGGCCCAGGGTAACCTTTAATTTGGCCTGCCATCCCATCTGAGAAGTGAGAGAGAAAGATGGGGAGATTGTCAAATCAAATGCAATGCAAATATTTGTTTGTTTTATTATTAAAATATGACTGAAATTAAGTGAATAAATTCAATTAAATGGTGTAAATGAATCAGATTTTGTCTAAATTGGTGAGTCAATCCAGTCAAAGACAGATTCTGCTTGACTGATGTATTCAGCACTGAACTCCAATGTGTTATCAATGTGATTGTTTGTTTTTATTGCAATAGGTTTATCATTTAAAAAGTTATACTGCGTTAGTTAAAGTAATGTTTGCTATTTATTTTGAAATATTAGGAAATAAATTAGAAATTTAATATAATACGGTTTGGTATATTTACCTTCGGGCCAACACCTCGCAGTAATATTTGGTTTTTGCCATATGAAAACGTTTGGGCACCCCTGCTTTATACTGATGTCATGTTTATGTTGATTAGTTAAGTTTTATATTCCTCCAAACAGCCCTGTGTGCCACCAGTTGAGAACTATCGCTCTACGCCATGACATTTTCTTATATCTCAAGCTTCTGACAGGTGCACAGGACCCCGCGGCCGGCCAAATGACAAGTCCCATCATACAAAGGTATTAAGTCAAGAGTGGGAACGTCTCCGCTTCTCAGGGTCTTCTCACACAAAAATGGAAAAAACACACACATGGTTTTTCTCTCAGTGGCTAAAACAACAGCCTGAGAAAACTATCTCGCTGTATCTGCGCACTGAAAAAAAAAGCGGCTGCTTTCTCTGATTTTCGGCACTCTTACACCCTGTTTCGTCTTCTGTCCGGACTTCTCATCCGATCAGGTTTCCCTCCCAGAGTCGCTCTGCACAGCTGCACACTTCTTTTAATCCACCTCTCGCTATTCTCTTTGGCACACACACCCACCTCTATCTTCAGCATTTTCAGGCATCGCCAGGAAAACACAGAGCATATTTTAATAGACAATCCCATAGATCCAATCCAAAAACGCCAATTGAAATCAAGGGAAAAATGTCTGTGATTGTAAACATGAGGGCGGAATTGCCATAGAAACTAGCTAGTCGCATTAGCGCTAACATCCTGACAGTTGCCACAATTACAGAGTGAACTCTGAAAGAAACTTGCCCCGAAAGTGACTCAAATATACCACCGAGGCCTTTCTTACAAGGTTGCTAAAGAGTGCATCCAAGTGACGGGCTCTTAATAGTTTTTAAAGCTGAGGTTACGTTCATACGAGTGCGTCCGGCTAGGCTATCAAGCATAGCACATAAAACATAATGGCCCGCCAGCAGGAAACTAAGGCTGCGTCCGAAACCGCATACTTCCATACTATACAGTACGCTAAAATCAGTATGCGTGCCGAGTAGTATGTCCGAATTCATAGAATTCGAAAATCAGTATGCGAGAAGTTCCCGGATGACTTACTACTTCCGGCGAGATTCTGAAGTGCGCATCCCATGCACGCTGCGCTATCCCATGATGCCCCGCGAGAGAATTCATGAATGGGAGTGAAGCGACGCAACTGACGCAGGTAGGTCACGTGACCTACAAAATGGCGGATGTAGTATGTCCGAATTCCATTCATACTTCTCACATTCATACTGTATAGAACGTACTTTTCTAACGGCCGAGTAGTACGTTTAAATTCAAATGCAGTACCTACTGAGTAGTAGGCGGTTTCGGACGCAGCCTAAATTTAGATGGTGTTTTGATTACGTGAAAATTGACATTTCAAAGGAGATTAGAATCAGGCCACTAAAACAACACAGGCGAAGAGCCGGGAGGCAGAAAAGCCACCTTTACACGCTTAGCACGGGGCACACGCTCACTTTTTCCAGCTTGGGCTACTGTGAGTGTGTTTGTGTGTGGGAACGTCACTCCGGCGACTAGCTTGGCTACTCTCTTTCACGCGATCGCTAAGTGGTTGACCCCGTGACCCGCGTCTCCTTGGAGCGCACGGAAGTCCTTGGTTTGCTACGGCAGGTGGGACAGATGACATCACCATCGGAGAGGGTCCCGTTAATGACGAGCTGGGGGATTGGCTGTTTTTTCCGACATTATTCTGACATTACTCTTACATTATTGTTGTATTAGCAGTGTCATTATTAGGCCAGGTGTGTTTTCACAGTGAGCAAACCCTCTGAAAAGACACTATGTGGGCCAAGATTGAGATGAGACGGGGCGCCGGATAGCCTACATGAGTCTTCTCACACGCACCATGATGTCGCAAAAGTCAAACTGAGTTCATCAATGCATCATCTAACAGCCATGCATATGCATAACTGGGCATTCATGAATATATGCCTGTGTTCATTTTAGTATTTTTTTGTCATGTTATATTTATTAATTTTACTAAAATAGGACCTCATAAGGTGATAAAAAAAATATTTTACTTAAAAAGAAAGTGCAAAACTAAACCTAATATTTAACATCTTAAAATATTAAACATATTATATAAACACATTATAAGCAAGTAACCAAACTCTGACGTTGATTATTATGATTAAGATTTTACTCTATTATTATTTTTAATATTATTTACACGCGCACATGTTCATGAACCTGCAAAAGTCAAACGAGTTCAAAAATGCATCATCTAACGGCCATGCATATGCATAATTGGGCATTCATGAATGTATGCCTGTGTTCATTTCTGTGTGTTGGTGAAAATGGCCTTTATATTTAATTTTGTCATCTTAAATTTATTAATTTTACTAAAATAAGACCTCATAAGATGATGAAAAAATATTTTACTTAACAAGAAAGTGCAAAACTAAAACAAATACTCAACATTTTGACTATTTTAATCATATTATAAAAACATATTTTAAGCATGTAACCAAATTCTGACGTTGATTATGATGATTACGATTTTACTGTATTATAATTTTTTTAGATTATTTACACACACATGTACCATGAACCCGCAAAAGTCAAACTGAGTTCATCAATGCATCATAATGGCCAGGCATATGCATAATTGGGCATTGACAAATGTATGCCTGTGTTCATTTTGGTGTGTTGGTGATTTATATTTAATTTAGTTATGTTAGACTTATTAATTTTACTCTTACTAAATAGGAACTCATAAGATGATGAATTATATTTTACTTAACAGGAAAGTGCAAAATTAAACCAAATATTCAACATTTTCTTTCCTTTCGGCTTTGGGGTCGCCACATTGGAATGAACCGCCAACTTATCCAGCATATGTTTTATGCAACGGATGCTTTTCCAGCTGCACCCCAGTACTGGGAATCATCCATACACACTCTTTCACACACATACACTACGGACAATTCAGCTTACCCAGTTCACCTATAGCGCATGTTATTGGATTATAGGAAACCCACGCAAACACAGGAAGAACATGCAAACTCCACACAGAGATGCCAACTGACCCAGCAGAGGTGTGAACAAGCAACCTTCTTGCTGTGATGCGATCATGCAACCAACAAAATATTTTACTTAACAGGAAAGTGCAAAAAAAATAAAATAAAATATATTCAACATTTTGCTGTATTAATTTAAACATTTTATAAGCATTTAAAGAAATTCTGACTTTCTGATTAGGCTTGTTAAGATTTTAATGTATTATTATCTTTAATATTATTCACATTGTTATTTTTTTTTTTTACGGCCCATCTCATCTTCCATATCAACAAAATATAAGGTGCATTCATGCATACATTTTTCTTAATTTTAAAATAAATGTTATTTTTTTTATTCAATATCAATCATAAAATACATTTTAAAATGAAAACAAAAATTTACCATACACTACCTGACAAAAGTCTTGTCACCCATCCAAGTTTTAGGATTAACAAATTATAACTTGACTTCTGCTTGATCATTTGGTATCAGAAGTGGCTTATAGGAAAGGCAAAGGCCTCCAGATTACGCTTAATTTACCAAAATAAAACATGATCATGCCTTAATTCTTAATAGGACAGTAAGGTCTGACTTTGCTTAGACAAAAGTCTTGACACTAAACAAAAAAAAAGGTACAGTATAGAATATAAACTCATGGTGCAGTGGAAAAAGAATTTATATTGTGTATGATTCCCATGAGCTTGGAGGACTGCATCTATACATCTCTGCAATGACTCAAATAACTTATTAATAAAGTCATCTGGAATGGCAAAAAAAAAAAAAAGTGTTCTTGCAGGATTTCCAGAGTTCATCAATATTGTTTGGATTCATCTTCAATGCATCCACATTCATTTTACCCCAGACATGCTCAATAATGTTCATATCAAGTGAATGGGCTGGCCAATCCGGGAGCACCTTGACCTTCTTTGCTTTCAGGAACTTTGATGTGGAGGTTGAAGTATGAGAATGAACGCTATCCTGCTGAAGAATTTGCCCTCTCCTTTGGTTTGTAATGTAATGGGCAGCACATATGTCTTGCTACCACAGGCTGTTGATGTTGCCATCCACTTAGGAGATCTCTCGCATGCCCCATACTGAATGTAACCCCAAACCATGATTTTTCCTTCACCAAACTTGACTGATTTCCAAGAGAATATTGTGCCCATGAGGGTTTCAACAAGTCTTCTGCAGTATTTGTGATGATTGGGATGCAGTTTAACAGATTATTCATCAGAAAAATCAACCTTCTGCCACTTTTCCAAATGATCAAGTCAAGCTATCATTTGTTGCTCTTACAACTGGGATCGACGACAAGACATCGTAGTGTTTTCTTACTAGATTATTGATCAAAATAAAACATTACAATATTTTTTAAATCTTGCTATGTTGTTTTTGCAATATTTAGTGTACAATTAAACGTAAACTGATGCGGAGTATTATTAAAAATCATTATTGATCAATCAATTCATTATGGTACATCATTATAATGTGCATTTATCTATGAACTGCAGTCTTTGTGTAACTTCTACATATTTTCATAAAAGAATGTTATCAAGAATTTCCTGTATTAGTTCCCTCTCATTTTCATTATTGTTGACATCTTCTTAAGGAATATAGTTATGTTCATTGGTGCACGCGAGGCTTATCTAATTCTGGGGGAGTTCATAACTCCCCAAATCACCTGCACTCTCATGCGACGACTGGATCGCTGTGAAAGCTATCATGTTCAAGAGAGCATGGGGATCCTGAGAGCCGGGGCCAGACATGACGGTCTTCCTCTTTTAAAAGAGCATCGTCATGGAGACGCTTCCGACACCACACAACGTTAAATGGCAGAGATATTCAACTGCACGCACATACACGCAACTGCAAATGTCTGCAATTAAAGAGATGTTCTTCATTTCACATCCACCTGGATGTAAGACTCGACGGAACGATGGACTCGAAGATAAGCAATCGAAAACACTGATAGGATCTCACGCACACACACATCTTCATGTCTGATTATAGTTAAATGGGCTTGTGTTGAGTCTGGTCGCTATACACACAGATCTGGCCTCACCCAGAGGATTTTGGGTAACGGAACACTGCAGATCCACATCTCAATAAGTGTAGAAACAGGTTTCCTCTCTCTCGTTCTCTCATTTCATCCCGTGTCTTTCTTTCAGTCTCTCTCTCTTACTTTCTCATGCCATAATAATGCATTTCTCTCTTCTTGTCTGTATCGTGACCAGAGGAGTAAAAAAAGTGACTGATATTTTTTAACTAAAGAAAACAAGATATTAATAGAGCAGCTGAAACATAACACAAAGATACTTTTATGTCAGGATGCATGTCACTTTAATGTGATTTAAACTGCTTTCCTTTTTTGAATCTCTGTAAAAACAGAGAGATTTCAATGTGTTGGTTTCTTTTTAAATGCAATTGTAGACTGATCAGACACCATCAGAGGTGAACGACACTAAATAGGTGTAAATGGGGCTTAAATATTTCAGGTTGGATCACTTTTGAATACTTCTAGTGTCAGTTGAAAACATTCAGACATATTGCTTTCATAGTGTAAAGCTAATGTGATCAAACGCATCGGGAGATGCGGCTGAATGTCCGTCAATTGCAGGTGGAAAGTAATCAATCTCAACTGACCACTTGTGACCTACAGTATATTAAATTGATGTTAATACTACTGTAGGTAGAAATATGGTGCAAAGTTTATTAGACCAATATAAACATCTCATTTGAAAGCTCTGTTTCAAAAAAAAAAAAAAAGAGGCTCATTATCAAATTGGTTCTTCTAGAGCAGTGGTTCTCAACTGGTTTGGCCACAGGACCGACATTTTTACATGGTCATCAAGTAGCGACCCAAATTTTTAGGAACTGTAATTATAATTCTATAATTAATTATAATTAATTTGTATTTATTTGTTAACATTTTATTGCTGACATTTAACAATGTATCAAATTATAGAAATATTACAAAGTAAAATCGACAAACACTGTAAACATTGGTTAGGGTAAGGAAAAGTTGTTACCATGAACAAAACTGAACTGTTAATAAAACATTAACACTGATCCTGATGAACAGAACAAACCAGCAAATTGTAAAATGATTAAAATAATCATAACCATTTTTACATCTAATATGACAGCAATTATAAACATATGTTTCACTCAACAGTAATTTGGGAAGATAATGAGATAACTGAGGATGTGCTTTACTGATGTGATAAGAGTTTCAAAGTCAGGAGTGATGGTAGACAGTGCTACCCGAAGATCGTGCTCTATGTACAACCTGTTCCTTTGCTTGGACTCAAGCTGCACCAAGGAAGAGAAGCCACTTTCATACAAATACGTAGTTCTGAATGGGATAGGTTTGATCGCACTCTCAGATCGCGAAAACTGGGAGAGGTTTACTTCCCTGAATTTCTTTTTCAGCATCTTATCACATGACAGCTCCACCAGCTGACTCTCTATGTTGCTCGGCAACGTGACGCTTTCCACGTCGATTCCAAAGGGATCGGTTGTCGTGCGCACATTTTAAAATAAGTCCGGTATACTTAAAACAAGTTAAAAATTTAACTTTTGTTGTTGTTGTTTTTTTGACCACACACTCCGCGACCCACTGAAAATGTTCCTGCGACCCACTTTTGGGTCGCGACCCACCAGTTGAGAAACACTGTTCTAGACATCAATTCGATTATATGGATTTCACACATTTACATAAAATTCACCCTGTCTATTTTCTAAATTCATGTTACTGATTTCACAATGAACAACTACTTTTTATTTATCTTTTTAAGGTATTTAATCTTCGAAACTTCTCCAGTAATTTACACTTTTGTTTCAATTCAAATGAACTCTCAAATTGCTCTGCTCATATGGTTCATTTGAATAAGTGTGAATGCTGACATACAAACATTGGTGCAAACCACACATGAACCTAAACCTGTAAATAGATGGGTCTTAGTCCTCTTCCAAACAAACTATGAATGGGTTTGACTGAAATACTGTATGAATTTCTTCAAACAACTATAAATGATCCAAAACAACATGTGTTTTAATGATGTCACAAGGTGCGACCATGAAGATGAACACTCTAGCAAACCTGGGTTCCCTTGTAACAGTAACAATGTTGCCAAGTACATTAATATACAGGCATTGAAAGCTTGTCTTTAAGCAACAGATGTTTATGTGCTGACTGTTTCACGTTTTGTAAGAATTTCCATGGTGTTCTGCGCAAAGTAAGCTGCTTTGACACAATCTACATTGTAAAAGCGCTATACTAATAAAGGTGAATTGAAAGTACTGTACATGCTACTTTTTTGGTCCAAGAGAACCGTCACTAAAGCATCAACATGACACAACTATATGAGTTTCACTACATTAGATAACCTTGTCTGCAGCAGGCACTGCTGTATTGTTGGTTCGCATGACTAAACTGTTTTTATACCACCAAAAGAAAAAGACATCAGAAATGGCAGCATCATGGTCAGTAAAGGTCTAAACGTTTTTTAGTAAGTTATGACAATAGAGGTGGCACAACTATAGTAATAACCCCACACACATTAAGTGGTACTAAACTGCAGTGGAAATGCAAACCAAGTGGAGCTAAACCAAACTGAGCCATGTAGTGCTGAAGTACCATCCCACGCAGTGGACAAGTGGCTTAAGAGAACTAAAGTTGTGTTACTTTATACCAAACCAAATGAACCTTGAGAATGCAATTACGACTGTGAATGTCTTAACCTCAGTACATACCTCTGTTGAGTCACATGCATTATCTATATTTACTATTTTCAAAAATCTATGTTAGGCGTTTAACATAACACATTCATCATGCATCTCCAATATTTATTCCCTAAGAAAAGAAATCTCACAAATTTCTGATCTTCAGAACACATCTTGGACTAAAGTTTGAATCTTTAGATTTTCCAAAAATCCTAGTCTTTAATGAAAAGTACAAGATTTCAATCTGAACTCCAATGCAATTCAAATCAAATAAAGGCTAAACCAAAGCATCCAAGTAGTGCAAGTCACATTTATTTCAGCTCCGTACAGGACATGTCCATCTTATAACTCTTTTTAATTCTTTTAAGCCTGAGGACTTCTAAAAATAACTGAGTGCTCTACAGCTATGAAAGAGCACTAAAATATTTCTGTAGTACAGGCGCAAGCCATCTGATTGTATCTGTACACACGCATATGCACGTCTCCCGGCTTCACCTCTTTGGTGTCCTCTGATTTTCCAAAACATTTTACAAAGGGAGAGCGAGAGAGAGACAGAGAGAGGGATCATCGTAGGGTCTCTGTGGAAATTTTGGTGTGGTAGACAGGCCTGGCCGCTCTGCTCTTTATTTAACAGTGGGAGTAAAGAGAGATGAGCTCTGTGTGTGCAGATAAATATAGTGTGAGAACAGGCAGTCTGCTGGGGAACTCTTCACAAGCCAACGCCACCTTACTTTCTCAGACTGACAGAGACCTGAGCTCTCTTTTCCCCTGTTGACAATCAATTGTAAGACGCAGAAGGCCATCCAAGTTTATATACACACCAAACAGACAGAGATAAACACGCATGCCGACTTCCACCATTTCTTTTTAAAACTATGGAGTTTAAAGGTTAGAAGCTGACCTTCCAGGCTCCTTTGGCCATCATTTGTGTGAGTGTGAGCCAAGATAGAAGGACAGAAAGAAACAGAAGTGACACGCACATTCAAACGTGTCCAGCTGCTCCCATGGGTCGCGATTTAGTTTGTAATGGTAATGAGGATGAGAGAGCTGGGGAGAGACGGCTTCAGGGCGAGCCACAGTGGAAAACCTGCACAAATGATGTCAGAGCAATCGCGACCACCGATTGGAGTGGAGATTCCCGGCGAGAGCCTATAAAACCCGGGAAAGACAACAGCAGGAACCAGCAAAGGCAGAGAACGTGAGAAATTCCAGGAACTGCACCGTGTCCATCTGTCCGTCCCCCCGTGTGACTGAAACCGAATCAGATTAAGGGTAAGAAGCCTTGGAGTAAAAAACAGCCCACATGTTTCCTTCTGGACTGTGAGTATGTGTGTGTGTTTTGGTGGAAAGCTGAGAGACAGGTGTATCTGAAGACATTTGAGGAAGTAGAATAATGCTGCTTAGTTGCTAGATAATCTGCTGTGTTTGATCTGAATTTGTTTGAGCTCCAGGGTTACAGATGAACAGTATCGGAAACATCCTGTTGATGTTGCATTGCTGCAATAGTGACACGGAGGTGTGAAATCATGTCTGGTGTCAGAGAGTGTCTTTGAGTATGTGTGTGTGCGCATGCAGGGTGTCCAGTGAAGTGTGTGTGGGCAATGGGAGATGGCTGGAGTTGTTTATTTTTGGGGACGGAAAATGCTAAAGTTAGCCCATGTTGCTGGACAATGCATTTCCCCAGTCGTGGGGCAGGAGAGGAGACGCATCTGGTGCTCATGCAGCAGACCTGTGAAGCTCCAAGGACGGGACGCTCTGGGTCAAATCATAGGTGAAAATGCATTTTGAAGTGCATTAAG
>CAIGQQ010004837.1:10185519-10203638 GCA_903798035.1 Danio albolineatus
TTTTTTTGTGCGAGTGTGCTTAAGAGTGTGTTTTGGGGACACACAGGTAGGGGTGCAGGTCAGAGTGTGTGTTTGGGCTGAGTTCATGTGTTTGTGTAGAGGGTGTGTGTTAGAAGCATTCTCACACTCTCGCGGCTGCCGGACCGCCCAGTCAGAGTGTATTTTCACAGATGGAGTCTGGATGAATGTAAACACCGCCCTGTATCACAGTAACTCAACACGGTGCTGAAGCTGGAGTGTGTGTGCATGCTCAATTGACAATGCACTGAACACAGAGACGTGAAAACTGCAGTCACTATAATTATCGATATATTTGCCATGTTACATTCAAAGGCGCGTTACTGTTCAAAGGTTTTTGGGGTCAGTCCGATTTTTGAGGTCAACCCGACATTTGATCAAAAGGGGCAGTAATGTATTTAAAATGTTTACAAAATCCATTTTTGAAGTAACTGCTATAATAATAAAATATATCTTTAAAAATTAATAATTATTGTACAATTATTTAAGAACCCTAAAAAAATTCATTCATTCATTCCGCTTATTTATCAGGGGTTGCCACAGTGGAATGAACCGCCAACTATTATGGCATATGTTTTACGCAGCGGATGCCCTTCCAGATGTGACCTAGCACTGGGAAACACCCATACACTCTCACTCACTCACATACACACACTCATACACTACAGCCAATTTAATTCATCCAGTTCACTTATAGCTTTGGAGTGTGGGGGAAACTGGAGCACCCGGAGGAAACCCACACGAACATGGACTGAACTCTCTACAGAAATGCCAACTGGCCCAGCTGGGACTCGAACCTTGCTATGAGGCGACAGTGCTAACCACCATGCTGCCTAAAAATGTGGGTGCATTAAACGGCAACATTTTTTCGGCCGATACATTTTCTGTGGCAAGAAAATTCGATTCATTTCTAATATGATGAAGCGGCTTTTTTTGTCACAACACTGTTACATGCAGTGAAATCGGACCTCCGCCAACAATACTCAAAAATCATACATTTCAAGGGAAGACAGGTCAGTTGAGATGTAGCACAGAAAAATAGGAAATAAGACACATTGTGGGGAAAAAAAAGAGGTTAAAAAAGCCCCTCCCAGACTGTCCTTAAAGTAGAGCAATCAACACACTTTTAGATTCCCATTGTTGCACATTTCTGCTGTGTGATAGGCTCTTAGATCAATATAGAAAGTCCAGAGCTTATCATTGTTGTTGACATAAATTTTATTGCGATTCGAATTAATATCGTTTTTCAGTGCAGCCCTACACTATTTACTATTTTTAAGATTATTTTATATAATTTGATTATTATTCAATTTTTTTAAAATGATACTTTCATCTTCACTAATGCTGCTGTGTGTTTCATCATGTGTTTTAAATATGTCTACGTAGTTTTAGTCTATTTTAATTTCAGTTTTTGCAATTTTGTTCAAATAAGGAATGGTGTGTCGGCACCAATTCTAATGTGCTCATAACAACCCGAGTTCGATTCCCGGCTCGAAGTTCTTTGCAGATCCCTTTCTCTCACTCTGGTCCCCACACTTTCCTGTCTATAATTTCCACTATCCTGTCCAATAAAAGGTTAAAAACTCCTAATTTTCTTTCTTTCTTTCTTTATTTTTTTAATACTACAAACTTTTTTTCTACAAATAAGGAACAGTGTTTTGTAAACTACAATACGTTTAAGCTGATATATAGTGCATTTATTTTATTTAATATTTGTTTCATGTAACAAACGTGTTTTTTTTAATGGTATTAGTTTTTGTTCACTATAATAACCATGGCTTCCACAGCAATATAAAGCAGAACAACTATATTAAACATTAGTAAATGTTAACATCAATAGCACCAAATTTGCATGTAAGAATGATTTCTGATAAGTCATGTGACACTGAAGACTAGAGTAGTGGCCAAAATAGAGAAATTCAACACTGAGTCACAGATATAAAATCCATTTTAAAATACATTCAAATGTTGTAATAAATTGTAATTATATATGTACATATTTACCTGTTTTTGTGCACTGAAAAACATGATTGTTATCTTGAATTAAGAAGCATTTTCTAGACAAGTTAAAAATATTGTTATGTTTTTAATTTTAAAATTAAGTTATCGTTCTCTTATTACCAGCTAATTAATTTGCCATTGGGGTAAGTAAAATATTCTTATTTCAAACTGAAAATGTATTTATTTGCTTTTACAAAAGGAAAAACTCACTTCATTTTGACATATTACTTCTGAAAATGCTTCTTGACTTAAGAATTTGTGGGTATTTGGACTACTGGATACAGTTGAAGTCAGAATTATCAGCTAAAGATAGGCAATTAATGGAAAAATAATTAAAATTCAGACATTCAGAAGCTGTAATCGATCAAGTTTTCCAGGTGAGTTTTTTCAATTACTTTCCCTACTGTGTGTGGAGTCACGTGACTCAGCTCTGTTAAGGCTGATACTTATTATATTATGTTTTATACTTAATATATTATTCTGATATTATATCTTTGCCAAGCACACACACGTACGGTCCGGCGCAGCCTTCGCACCTCTCAAAAAAATTTAACTACTTGTCACAAGCTTTGTGATTGGTCTGTTTTGGTCTGAGCCAAAAGCCATGTTTTAGGCAATGTGTCTTTTAATTTCAGTTGTTCAGCATCGATGTTCCGTAAAGAATCATAGTTAATAAATAGTGTGTTTACTTCAATTACTTTAAAATCGAGTAATCCACCCTAACGTTCATAGTAACTGTCATGTTTATTACATTCTAAACATAAAAGTCTGTTCTGTAGACAGTCGAAAAATTATTGCTTACGGGGGCTAAAAATTGAAAACTTTTATTCTAGCCAAGATAAAACAAATAAGACTTTTTCCAGAAGAAAAAAATATTATAGGAAATATTGTGAAAAATGTCCTGCTCTGTTAAGCATCATTTGAGAAATATTTGAAAAAGAAAAGAAAATTCTGGTGAATAATTTTGACTTCAACTGTATATATACTATATACATTGTTATACATATGCACTGATGGCACTGTTAATGTAATGCAGATGCTGGGCTGTGGATGTGTGCTGCTCTCTGGTCTGCTGACACTGACCTTGTTCCCTTGCAGTGCCGAAAGCCTTCACATACCCCAAGAAAGACCAGAGGTGAGTCCAGGTCTCGCTTTTATATAAATATATGCTGTATGAGAGAGAGAACAAGGTTAGATTATGTGTTTTGCGAGTCATGCACACTCTGCCTGTCTTCAGAATCACAAACACATTTCATGTATGTTTTTGGATTAACTGAACGAAGTGACAGATGATAAACTGTCATCAGCCTGAGTGCTCTATAAATACAGCGGGGTTTCCCCTAGAGAGCCTCAGCAGGAGGTTACAGTACCGTTATGAACATGAGCTACCTGTTAGCCTGTCTGAGAACTGTCCTGCTGGCTCATGCCGTCTGCCATCGTGTCATTTATCCATATGTAATTGAAGGACTCAAATGTAGTTTTGCATGTGAAATGGTCCACAGTTGGCTAAAGTTCAGGTGGTAAAGTTCAGTGCTCAGTAATATGGAATGCTATCGGGGTCAAAAGTCTTCAAATGAAATTTGATAATGTCAACACATAGCGTTTGGGCGCGTCAATGTGTCAACAAGCCAAATTAGCCAATGTAATTGCTGTATGTGATGGAATGGTGAGTTGGGATATAGTTTCCATTATACATTTACTGTATACTGTAAATTCCATAGCATGTTCAAACTTAGCATGCATGGTGACACAAACTAATTTTATGGTTTTTGGCCTCTATGGCCTTCCATAATGAGTGCAGTCTCAGGGCCAAGTTGCCTTCCGGCTGGTAAAATATGTGCTCGAGTAATTGCCGGTTCGTTCAACAATGTTGACCCCTGATAAAAAAGGAATACACCAAAGCAAAGTGAGTTAGAGTGACCTTCCATACAATAATAAGGACTGCTCAATGACACTGACAAGAATTTATGGACACTTTAAAGGTGCAATATGCAAGTTTGACACCCAGTGGTTGAAATAGGTATTGCATTCCTGGATCAAAACAAATACAAGAGTAGGTTGCCAGATTGAGGACCAACAGGAGTGATCGAGTCTGATGATTGAGCCTAAAGGCTGATTTAAACCGTGTTCTAAATAAACCCAACGGCACCCAATAGGAATATTTTTCCATGATAAAAAGAGGTTTGTGCTTTATTCAGAGTTAAATGCTAACAATGTGAGTTTCAATGCCATTTTACATGACATTTTTTGCCATATACTGAAAGCAGCAGCAGATAGTTCATCTCAGATCTTGAAAATAAAATAAACCATTTGAAATGGAACTTTAGAACTGTGACCGAGTGCAAGCAAACACATATCAGTGATTCAGCATGCACATTTAATAATGATAAAGAGGTTTAATATGCATTAATTAGATTATAAACCTTAACATTTCAGTCACGGACGCATGCTTTGAGAGCCTTTTCTGAATGAATAAATGAAATGTGTTTTTCCAACAAGGCAACCCGAGGTACTGAAATATAATTAGCTAAACTGACATTGTACGGGTCACAAGAACCAAAACAAAGACAGCGTTCCAGCGCATAACAGACATTTTCAAAGCAGAATATCTGACTTTAGCATTGGCTTTCAGATACACAAGAATATTCACTTAGCATGTTTCTTAAATATCTACTAAACATATGGTATTTTTATGCTTTAGACAAGTCAAAAACTTACATACAGCACCTTTAAACGATTGAGTTCTATTATTTGACTTGCACTTGTATTGACATGAAAAATGTTGACATTAGCAAATTTGAAACTGTGTGTATTAATGTCAAAATACTAGTCTTATATACTAGCATCCTCATAAGTACAGTTGGGTATGTTTTTAGTGAACGCAAACAGTTAAGAAAAAAAAAGTATGGGTATACATTCTACTCTAGCCAAAAAGATCAAAACGGCTGCACCCGTGCCAAGAATAAGGTCAATATAGGACGTACTTTGTTTACAACGGTTGTGAAGTAAATGCAATTTATTGTATCTACTCGAGTAGTATGTGATTTCGGACACAGCTTAAACTTTGTCCACCAGCTGAAACCAGCTTGAATCTACTTTCGACCATTGAACCAGCAAGAAAACTGTAAAGCAGCTTACAGCACCACCTTAAAATGGTATTAAATAAGTTGGCATCAGAGAGAATGAATAATTTGGGGATTTCTGATTATACAGATTTTTAGCACAACAAACCGACTCACCTTAAATAAAACCGTACATTTCCATGTCTTGCTGATCTAGTATGTGGAATCATCTGTCGTGGAGGGTCGCAGTGTCCAGCGAGGCCAAACGGAGCAAAAAACCTCAGGAGCCATGAGTGCTAAACTCCTCCTGCACGACCAGTTGGTTCGGCTGGAGAACGATGTCATTGAGACCAAGAGGAAACGGAGCTTCCCTGGTTCCAACATGCCACTGGACCGTCTGTCAATCAGCACCATGGATCCTAAAAGCAACAAGCAGAGGTAGTGAATAAAAGAGATGCTGTTCTTTAAGTTTGGAAAAATATGACAAATATTTACAAATTATACAAGTATCTCATTAATGATAGCTTGATAATAATGAAAATATTTTAAAAATCATGCCAAGCAATCTTTATTTCTATAGTATTTTTCTACAAATGGAGATATATCATTACATGCATTGCATTTTTGCATTTAGAATTTAGTTCTTTATTTATATACTGTATATAAGGGTGTATGAATCACGTTGGTCCATGTTCCGTATGGATCACAACAGACATGACCCACGAATTAGGCTAAAACATTTTTTTTACTGGTAGATTACTCCTAATTTTGTTGTTCGATTGCAGAGCGTTAGCCTTCCACATCCTTCAAAATCACATGTATGAAAGCATTTAGGCTTTCCTGTAAAACAGATCGCACTATTGTGTCTTTCGTTTCTTTTCTTTCTTTTATAACTTGTCTTAACTCATTTTAATCTGTTTTTATCTGTTTTTTTATTATTTGTTTTTATTTTCTTATACTTCAATTTTATTCCTGTTTATGTAAAGCACTTTGAATTGCCACTGTGTATGAAATGTGCTATATAAATAAACTTGCCTTGCCTTGCCTTGCCTTGCCTAAAATATAATGATTATGGAAAAAGTTATGATAGGTTATTCAGGATGTGGTGGGTTTCTTAGGTTATTAAAGGTATTTTCTGTTAGTACTTGTTTAGCCTGTAATAATGCATTCAGTGTAAGCTGCACGATAAATGATCAAAAGATCGGGATCTCAACAGCCACGCAACATAAATTAAAAACAATGGTGATTTGCATACATTTATTAATCCTTTGAATCGCTGCATTTAAATCTGTGTTTGAAAAACACAAAAATCAAGAAATAGATTCAGTTTTTAGTTTACAAACAGTCAAATAACACAGATGTTCTGGGATAACAGTTTATATTTTAGATATAACCGCTGATGTTTATGGTAAAGATTACAATCATTGTCATATGCATTTAACTAGGCGCTCAAAAATGAAAGCAATAACATTGTTTAACCAATAGGTGGTGACAACCAGCCATCAAAAATAGGCCACTGAATAATTCTTCAAAAATGACACATCTAGCAATGAAACATGAAGTTTTATGAGTGAATAACTGAATCATTTAGTGAAAACGATACTAAAAATAAATATGGGTTGTACAAATTATAATGTTAGACTTCAGCCACAGTAGTAGTAACAGTAAATTTTTCACAGTACTGAATATTTTACAATTTATTTTTATTCAGCAGATTATTTCTTTATTTTATTTTTAATAAAATTACAGGTTTTAAGTTCAGTTTGCTAAAATTTTTGGCTAATCCGAAAAAATGGTCCAATCTGTGACTAAAAAATCCATAATGTGATACTAACCGTGAGATTTGTGATCCATTACACCCCTAATAATTAGAAATTGGTTATTAAACCTATTTTGTTTCC
Source organism: Danio albolineatus (assembly GCA_903798035.1). Taxonomy (NCBI): domain Eukaryota; kingdom Metazoa; phylum Chordata; class Actinopteri; order Cypriniformes; family Danionidae; genus Danio; species Danio albolineatus. The sequence continues at coordinate 10,192,502 of CAIGQQ010004837.1, forward strand.
ATTACACAGACATTGGGGAAAAATATACGAGATTCCTAATAATTCTGACTTATACTTATATTTATATTTACTTAGTATATACTTACTAAATAGTGTCATAGCACTGTACATTTTAGTGAAAGCCATGTTCTGAAGACTGAAAAACCTAAAAAGCATGATTTTCATTTGCTATGATCCCGAACAGATGATACTCTAAGTAGCTTTGATTGGCCGTGGCTCAAACATATACAGTTTTTATTGGCTGTATGGTCTGTTATGCCCAGCTTGATAGTTTTATGTGTGTGTTTTTACACTTCACTATGTGCAATTAATGTTTTGTCTGTAGCCCACAGTTAAAGTTACTTCTATTTCTTGGGTGGAGCTGCCGTTGTGCGAATTGGGGTTTAGTATGACATAATAAGTGTTCGATACTGATTTACGGGAATGGACAGTCCAACTGTGCTGATGACTGTAGCGTCAGACTTCCAGTCAATGATCAAAACGTGTTTTATCTCTGTGAATGATTTGATCTCCCTGCTGGACGGAGCATGTGGTGTAACTCAGCATGGCCTGAGGCTCGGACAAAGCCCTATCTAAATGATCCTTAGCACTTGATAAGATCAGGACAGAAGCCAAGAACAGCAGCGAAAGCATCACGCCATGCATTATCAAATCTCGACAACAGAATCCATCTGTCATGAGTCTGATAAACACATGAAAGATCACGAAACCTCTCCATAATGATGTGATTGTTCTATGGATACTCACAGTTAATGAAAGTTAGACTAACGACTACTAGTATTGGGAAGTAATGAATTGGAAATACTCAAATTACTGTTATTGAGTACTTTTTAACAGGAATTGTACTTCACTGTGTAGTTTAAATGTGTAGGATTATGTTTACTTTTACTTGAGTACATTTTCTTTTCTGTACTTTTACTACTCCACTTTTCTTCAACCACCAGTCACTACTTCATATATTAATTTTTTTCTTGTAGCGATTAAATAAAATTATCAGTCACATGATTACAGTCCAATCAAATAATGTTAAAAAAATATATAAAAAAATTTAAACAGACAGACCGACCTCAAGTCATGGGCACTTTAAAAATGCAACAAACATGTACAGTGTGGAATCATTAAAAATATACAAAAAGATGCAAAACTGTTACACGCTATGGCCAAGAGACTGTATGTCACTGATGAGAGGATGAAGTAGGGCTGGGCAATTAATCGAAATCGACATTAAGAGCCTATAATCGATAAATTTTTTCCAGGTCAATTAATTCAATTACTTTCCATTCCGCATGTGGAGTTATGTGACCCCACTGTTTATACTTCTGCATCAAGCACAAGCGTATGCACAGTGCGGTCTATACCCCTCCCCGTGGCTGGCGCCGCGCACCTCAGAAATGTAACTATGTTGTGGCGATGCCTAGAGCAAGCTCTATAATTGGTCGGCTTGACAGTGGTGACGAGCGTGGCCAGCACGGAGAGCAGCGAGCCAATTAAAGCAAGTGTTTACAAGTCTGTCCAGTCCCAGTCCCGTGAAGGAGCTTCAGAACTTTTGTTTTGTGTTAAATTATGATTTAAGTTGATGCACGTCTGCTGGCTCACAGTCCAACTCTGAATGAGCAAGTTTGAGTTACTTGGAGATTAAAGTACCATTCAGAAAAGAAAAAAAAAAAAACACTCACAAAGAAACCTGACACAGACGAACATTAAAACCAGTGCCAGCTAGCACTTCGAAAGTGTTATTGCAGAGCAAATCAAACAGAATGCAGAAGTATAAATGCACTGCTACATGCAAGGCATGCAGTTAAGGCTGATTTATACTTCTGCATCCAATTTGAAGCCACATCTGATCTCTCGTCAAGCCTTACTTCGCACTACGCTGACTATGATTGGAACCTGCGTCAAAGATGCTTTGAGACGGCATACTTTCCAATACATTAAAAAGCTTATTTACATTTAAATATTTGTTGACAGAAGATGCAACAAATGCACAGATATATTATAATGTTATAAAATAAAATATTACTTACAGGATATGCAAGAGTTGTTTGATTTAGAAGGGATGCTGCTTATTTTCTACATTTAATGTGAAAAACATTAAAAACTAGTTGATAATTGAAAAAACTGACAGTTGGTTTTAAGCAATATGTGTTTAAATTCAGTTGTTCAACATTGAAGTTCAACAAATAATCATAAAGAGTAGATAGTGTGTTTCTATTATAAAATGAAAATGCACCCTTTATTCAAAGTGAGCGTTTTAACTGTACAAAATTTGTGGGCAAAAACTAAAATGTAATAAATAAAATAAAATAAAGGTTTATTAATCGTAATCAAGTTAAAATATTTAATTAATCAAGATTTTGATTGTAGGCCAAATCGCCCAGCCCTTATGAAGGATGCCGATGTGATGGCGAGGATTTGGAAAATCTCTAAATGGCCTAAACTATGACTAAACGCACTACAGAATGTTACGTTTTCAAACATGCACAAGATGCAGGAATTCTATTAATGCCGCATGAGCTTTGTTTTTGGCACTGCTGGACACTCGTAGCTTGGAATTCAGGGTTCAAAGTGTAAAACATAAGCATTAACAAATCGTCACAGTTAGATTTTTGCCACTTAGGTTGAAATTCGTTCTGCATTTAAACACATCAACCTGCTTTCAGTTGGCTTATTATAGGTGCATATATTAATGCATTGTGTTCTCATATTAGATTAATTTCACATTTCAAATTTGTAGTACATGAATGGCAAATAATTTACCTTGCACTTGAAAACATCCTTAAAAGAAAATCGGCGCTGATGTAAGCTACGTTTTTAATGTGCAGGGTATAAGGTGGAATCCTTTTTACAGCATAATACTCACTACTCATAAGTAGGACCAGACAGAACTAGGTATGGGATGATAACCGTTTTCAAGGTATACTGAAGTTTGGACAAGTCAAGGTTTTAAAACCGCCAAAATTTTCTTTAATATGTGTAAGCTTTTTTATTTATTTATTTTTAGTTGCTGTTGTTTTTTAGGAAAACGGTATCTCCAGCAGAAAAGATATCCAAAGATGCCGTTTTAAATTGTAAAGAAACCTGTGTTTTTGAACAAATGAAGACAGCAAAAGTCAATTATTTATTTTCATTATTTAGCCTGACATGTTTACTATATATTAAATATTTCTCAAAATAAAATATGTTTTTTTTTACCCAGACACTCCTACCATATGTTTTTGAGAAAATTCTAAAAGTTTGCTTGAGAGACTTCGAACGCTGTTTGGATAATCTCTGTGCAGTGATGATATTTATATTCAGGTTATTTAAGGTTATTTAAGTTAGCGTTAATATGCATGAATTTAATATTTTAATATTTTATATTGTCATGCTGTAATAAAATAAACATGATTTGAAAATCAAATGATTTCATTTCAAACTTTCATTAAAAAAAAGTTATTTAATTTAACAATCTATAAATTAAACACAATAATAGTATATTCTGACGTTGGTTTTTAAATAGACTTAAAACAATGTCCATTTTTGACGGTGAATTGAAATTATGCGCCCTCTACCCTGAACACTATTTTAATCATGTACGGAACACCGTTAACACCTGTCATCTTCCGTTCACGTGAAGGCGGTTCTTTTCCCCACCTTCTACTGGTGCAAAAGACAACAAACAAAATGTTGGTCGTGCAATAGGTATTCTCCCAGAGAATGATCACACAGACATGCTAATATCTGGCTTTCAATGACGGAGGAGAGGTCGTTTGAGTGCGCTGAACAGCGAGAAGTATACGGAACATAATTAGACTACGTTCTCTCCTCAATGCAGCAGATGATTAGTGTTGATTCAGAGTCGTTCTTCTTTTGTCACAAAAAACTCTTTTTGCTTTCTAAACAGTAGAAAATCGTGTAATTTTCGATATGGGAAATGGATAATAACAAAGTGAATGACACTGGAAGTTTCGCACATTCACGCTACAAACGGCGTCAGTTCGTAATCATACCAAACATGTACATTTAGGCTACCACAGAAATTCAAGGAGTCGTATGTTAGTATTCCATTTTGAACTCAGCAAAAGTCTTACCTGTCTTTCCCTCGTCGTTGATTCCAGGAAATGGGAATATGATGATAATCCATCAATTTGAGAGACAGTTTAGTCAATTTTCTAAACTAAGTCCACTTGATCCGGAAGCTGCTACCTTTTTACCCCGTAATGTGACGCAGTTCCTAAAGTTAAAACAGTGGGCGTGGCTTGTTTTTCTGCTGCGAGCTGATTGGATGTAGTAACGTAGGCATTTCATTCAAAAGTTCGGGAAAGGGGTTTGGGGAGAATTGGCTACGTTCACACTGCCAGGTTTAGTGCTCAAATCTGATTTTTTTTTCTCAGATCTGATTTTTTTGCATGGCTGTTCACACTGCTGTTATAAATGTGGCCAATATCAGGTTTGCAATGTGAACAGATCATGGTCCTAAAGTGACCCGCATGTGCAAGAGTACAGTTACGGACAGCACAGAATGTCTAATTATCCACACAATGTGTACACTGAAGCACGTTGTCATGCTGAATGTAATTATTGCCCCTTTCACAGACAACCGTGGTGTATTTCATGAACTGTAAAGGGTTGTTCTGCTACTGCTAATGTGTATTTGAATCCTAAAATAAGTCTCTTGTGATCGAAAACACTGATCATTTGTGATTTATGACAACCGTGGTGCGCGTCTATCTGACCACCAGTGTAGTGAACTCATCGAGGGTTAATTAGCAGCCACAGACTGAACTGTGCAAGCGGAGTTGGTTTTATTTCATTTTACGTCGTTATAAACAACAGACACATGCAGAAAGGGGGTTTGGGTGCTTGAGCACCTGCTCTTTATTCTCTCAGAGAGAAAGTTTGTCCTTAAAATGAAAGTGGCCCCTTTGAGCACGGATCTCCTATCCACAACCCCACAATGGCACAAATTTGAAATGAAAAGATCAGATTCCATGCGATTGGGGCTGTTCACACTATCAAGACCTGAGTCACATGTGGGCAAAAAATCAGATTCGGGCCACATTTGCCTGCAGTGTGAACGTAACAGAATCCTCCTGTTCAACATTTCTATTTGTCAAAACGGAGCGTTGGAGGGGCGTGGTTAGGTATGTTAACCACGCCCAGTACATCAGACAGACATAATCAGAGAATTTAACTGAAAACAAAAGTGCTATTTCAGATTTTAATTTAGGTTACAAGGACAAACGAGAGCATTTTTTTTCTTTATAGGTTTATTACATGCACAAATGAATTATTTACCACAAAACTAGCAATGTGAGCTAACAAAGTCTTATGGTTAGTTTTGATTTCATTTACTTTACACAAATATAATCCTGGTAATTCTGACAAAAAAAAAATGTGTACATTAAAAATAGCCCACTACAGAAATTCAAGGAGTCGCACGAACATATTCTTAACAAAAGTCTGCCGAATGTATTTTCCTCATCATTGTTTCAAGGAAATGGGAATATGATGATAATCCATCAGCATAACTGAGAATTTAGTCAATTTTCAAAAGTCCTGTTTTCTTGTTGTTATGTCTGTAGAAAGGCCGTTGAACTGCCGCGGCGGCGAGTCAGCGTGCCGATTGACCGGATTGGTGTAGGCCGCCTTCCCAGCAGCCGAGGATAAGCTCCGCCCATGACCACGCCCCCGACAAAAACGTAAGATCAACCATATACTCTCTGAGATTCATGTATCGTAGACTAAAATGTATAATGTCAAGAGTATACTATGCTGCAAATTATAACCAGAACAGGGTTTTGTTTGTCATTTGTTCCACAGAGGGGAATATTGCAGGTAGATGATATGCATGATAAGCACACCAGCCAACACAACTCACTAACCACTGAACGATCTCAGCGTCCTCAACACACTTTTAATCATCGCTACTCCAGAGCTGTTATCTCTCATTAACTGCAGAATTAATATCTGATTCGTATCAGTTTGGATCCATTATCATTTTATTTCAACATCTAAACTGTTTCTAGAGTTGTGCAGGGATCAAAACCTGGAAGATCGTGTTAGTTACCTAAAGGTTAGCATTGGCTAAGGTTTTACAATTGGGTACTTTTTGGTTTATGATTAAAATAATGGTTTTAAGAAATAGGGGCTGTGTCCGAAATCTCAGGCAGCTGACTTGTTGCCTTGCTGCACTATCAGAGAGTCACTCAGAAGGAACGTTTCTTCATGAAATCTGATTTCAGAGTCTGTGTCTGAAATCGCCTAGGCCGACTACTCAGTAGGAACTGCATTTGAATTCAAATTTACTACTTGACCATTAGTAAAGGGCGTCCTATACAGTATGAATGTGAGTAGTATGAACAGAACTGGGACATAGTACATCCGCCATTTTGTAATCATGACGTGACCTACCCGTGTCAGTTGAATCGTTTCACTCCCATTCATGAATTTTCTCGCAGTGCATCATGGGATAGCGTACACTCAAAAAATATTTTTGCTGCTTGATCAGTCTGCTTAACTATAATGAGCTGAATCAACACAATTCTTGAAGGTTTTTCTAGGATAACTTAATTGTTTTATGTTTAATCAACCTAAATTTGTAAAAACAATTACGTTAATGTAATTGATTTGTGTTGAGACAACATGAAGGAATTGTGTGAAACCCTGCATTTTTTTACAGTGTAGCATCCATCAGATGTGCACTTCAGAATCTCGCTGGAAGTAGTAGGTACTTTTCGCATACTGTTTTTCAAATTCTATGAATTCGGGCATACTACTCTGCTCGCGTACTGTTTTTAGCGTACTATATAGTATGGAAGTATGCAATTTCAGATGCAGCCAGACAGACTTCTTACACCAGGGGTGGGCAAGCAATAGCTGCGTCCCAAATGACACACTGTACACTATGCACTTATGCTAAATGTACTTATGCACTTACACACTCAACAGCATAGTGTATGTATGTAGTGCTGTCCCAAATGAAGCACTAATGCCTTTATTACTAAGCGGAAGTTCAAAGCGTTCAAAGCGATGACGTTTGACGGTTGCCATTTAGTGAAATAAATGACCAAAATACCAAATAATACCTGGCATGAGTATAACCGTATTCACCATCAGGAGGCGTTATAATCACTCTTGTAGGAGAATTTTGCTTTCACAATCCAAAATAAATAAAGTTATCCAACATGTGCGCCCTATAGCTCCGCCCCTTCCGTTACGTGTGCAAAGCTGCGGTCGTTGAGTGCGTGATGTGTTCATCATTACACACTTCATTTTACCAGTGGAACGAGTGCATTATCTGGGTAATTAAAGTGCACTTATAATTTTTAGAGTTTGAAGTGTGAATGCACTATTTACACTATTTATACTACAAAATGGCATAGAATAGTGCATAAGTATGCGATTTGGGACACACCTTCTGTCCTGGAGGGCTGGCGCCCAGCACAGTGTGTTTGATTAGAGGTGGAGCTAAACTGTGCAGGACGCTGGCCCTCCAGGGCCGAGTTTGCCCACCTCTGTCTTACACCATATATATTTAGTCATGTACATTCAAATTGACAGAGCTTTAGTGAAACTAAGCAATATTTGCTTGACAATAATCACAAAAAATGACAGGTGTAATCAAAAAGTGTAAAACACATCGGTCAAAAACATATTTACATATAAAATGACACCCAAGTGTTGTTTAAAAATGTTTAAGTCACCTGTCAGTATAGTCATTCACAGGATTGTGGGATATCAAAGATAAGTACATAGCTATGCTGTTTTTAACATTTGATCAGAAGAACGTACCTCCAGAGACAGGAAGTGAAGCAGAATTTGGATTTGGACATGCCGTGATGCCTTCCCACATTGGATAGCTGCCTCCAAAGGCCACAGCCATTAATACTTTTAACATTGTTCAATACACTGTAAAATAGGAACACCTATATCAAAAATATTCCTCCATTTAATAAAACAAGACAGGCTGTATGAGAATAGTAATGGTGCAATCATTTATTTATAGAGCCAAATGTTATATAGAGTTGTTTACCACAAGCCTTCTTTTACTCACGTAAAAACCCAATTATAAACCCTCAGAATCTTCACTGAACCAGCCAAACCTGTAAAAAAAAAACAACACGTTTTGCGCCCATTGCGCTTTTTGTCTAAAGCTCATGCTCTGGCTGTGCCGAGGTCATTTTTAAGTGAATGTTAATGAAAATTATTAATGGAGGAAAGTATTCAATACACTCAAAAAACTGCTTTTGTAGGAAATTGGCTTTTTATTCTCCAAGGTTTGAGATCTTCCCTGCACAACTCTATTCCTTTAACGAACGAGTTTGAGTTTAGCTTGTGATGCTAGCAGCATTAGCCGATCAGAGAAATGTTTGCTCATAGCTTCCACTGCACAACTCAGTATTTACTCCAGTGCCTCACAACTTTTCGCTTGCTGTAATATACACAACTATTGTCATTTTCTCATTTTGACTGGAGGCTGTTCAGCCTCGACAATAAAACAAATGAAAATACTTCTGTCTTTTTCTCAACTGATTTATCTGTCTCAACTATACATTTTATTTGTAGAACTGTGTCTTCATTGCTGGTGTGAACGAGCCTTTAGTTTGTGGGTAACAAGTTGACAATGTGTAGCCAATTACTAATCATAAGTAAATAAATCAAACATAAAAATTTCCTAAAAGATTTATTTTATTTCAAATATACATCAGTGTGCAAATACAAAAATAAAAAAATCGGTGCATTTCTTAAAAAAAAAGTGGCTTTACACAGGAGTGTAACATTGTATAAAAGTATAGCATTGAAAAGTTGTGCTTCGATTTTATATGTGAAATAATCCATCAGTTGTAAAGTACTTATTCTGATATAAATATAAAAGGGTATATTTGGTTATTGCTGTATTTATTTATTTAATTGGGTAAAGGACTCTTTCAAAAGACAGTTCCAATGAACAGGGTTTACTCAAAATATAAATCTTTAGTTTCATGATTGTCTTCACTGCAAATATTAATCAATCTATTGCATCCTTGCTAAATGAAAGTATTAATTTGTGTAAAAAATACACTAAAGTGTAATTTACATGCTATTAACCCTAACCGGTTCTGACAATATGTATTTGGGAGACTGCATGTGTGTGTTAAAAACAACAGCAACAACTGTAGTTTGAACAGAAATGTAAAAAGATAAAAGGACAAGTATAAAGCTGCTCGTCCTGGTCATTATGGTTTTGACTGTTGGGTTCATACCATTTACACTATTACTAAATACACAAACTGCAAAGGTCCATAACTCAAAAGTGAACCAAATAAAATAATTAGCACTCTTGGGTGTTTTCCTCATGAATAAAAAAGAGAAAAATGTTATTTTGTGGAAAATAGTACACTGAAAAGAAATCTGTTCAATTACAGTTTCTGTATTTTGTAATTCACTTTTTTCCATTTATTTACACTTAAGAATTGCATTATGGGATATTGGTCTCTGCTATGTCATTTTTTTTTTATGTTGAAAATTCAACACTGCAGTTTAACAAAGTGACATTTTAGTAGTTTGAAACAATATATTGTATAAGAAATAATATATTCTACAGTTTGATTTTCTTTCTCTGAATCCATCTGAAAGTTTCCTTGGCTGTGTTTTGGATCATTGTCTTGCTGAAATGTCCACTCTGGTTTCATCTTCATCATCCTGCTAATGTAGCTGTTGGACTGAAGCAGCTGATATAAATTTAGAATGATGAAGGACAGAGGGTTGCTGAATAACCACTAAGAGATTTCAGCTGCTGTCTGGGCTTTCCATGCCTTTCTACAGCTCCATTTCTTCATGTGTTCAATACTTTTTTCCTGCTTAATTTCATTTTATTACACACAACTTAATTTGTAAACTAATTAGATTTGTTTTCTTTGCATTGAAAGATGTTTTAGTACCATAATTTACTACACCAATGCAGGCAACACTGTTAAAATGCTGGGTTCCACACAATAAATTTATGTTGGTACAACATAAAGGAATTAAGTTCACTTATTATTTTTTTACAAATTTAAGTTGATTGAAAATAAAGCAATTAAGTTGGCACTAAAAAAACTCAAGAATTGGGTTGTTTAAGTTCTTATTAGATAAGAAGTTTGGACTAAAAGCAAGCATCTTTTTTTGAGTGAATATAAAATTCCAAATTATTTTAAAAAGTCAATAATAAAAAATGAAATTTTTCCAAATCAAGAAGCGCTGAGAAAATGACCAAGGTCCCATAATGCAAATCAAAACCATAAATACACGAAAAGAATCACAAAATACGGAAAACTCCTAATTTACAGAAAAAAGCTGCTTCCATTGCTCTTTCTCCACACTCTCACCACCAGCGTTCCACATCCATGTGTGTGTGCAGCCACTGCAGATAATTAGCCACCCGTGTGTACACTCCATACACCCTCTGACTGCCACACTCCTCCGGCCCGGCCCAAGACACCAACCCATGAGCCACCCACCTCCCGCTGCGCCCGTCCTGAGCGACAAACGCCCCTCCGCTGTCCCCCAAACAGGTGTCCTGACCACCCTCGTAAAACCCAGCGCAGAACATATTACCAGTGATATTGTAGTTAACAGATCTCGACGCATAACTGGCTTCACATTCATCCTGCGAAACCACCGGAAGCTTCACATATTGAAGAAGCTCAGAAACTGAACTGGAATCAGATGTTAAACCACTACTGGAGGCCGAAGCGTTGGCTGCGTTGATGCCCCAACCGGCTACAATACCCAAAGTGTTAGGTGTTAAAACTTGACCGTTTAAACCAGGTCTCGGTAAACAAACCGGTCGTACCAGCGCAGACAGCGCCACCTCCTGGTTGAGTTTAACCAAAGCGATGTCGTTGTTATAATTCTGAGGATCAAACTGAGGATGGAGGATGATTTTCTCAATAGACCGGTTGGTGGCTAAGTGTTTTTGGCTGACATCTGTCAGGCCTAAGTGCACTTGGATGCGTTCAGGATCGACCGGTACGACGGAAAGGTCGCGGCGGTGAGATCTGAGGACGTGAGCGGCTGTGAGGATCCAGAGTGGGGACAGGAGAGCCCCGCTGCCGAACCAGCGAACCACAGGCACACGAGACACATCCTCCACTGAGAGAAGAACCTGCCAGGGGAACAGACCCGGAGATGCTGA
>CAIGQQ010004837.1:10213638-10223880 GCA_903798035.1 Danio albolineatus
CCCCATATATATATAGCTACACATTATTTACAGTGCAACCTTAATATTTGAAATTTTCAGATCTTTTGTATGGAAGTTCCCCAAACTGGAAGTGCTCATGGTGGAACTCATGGGTGAAAAAGAGTAGATAGAACATTATTTGATCTAGATAAGAATCTAGATTTATTCTTATGCATTGATTCTTATTTCCAGGCCCCGTTTCCACCTGATATTTTCATTTTCCTCCAAACACCAGTGGTCACAACATGCGTTCGAATGCATGTTTCAGCAGGTGGAAATGGTAATAAGTTTTGTCTGATCAGTTGTGATTGGATAACCGAAAAAAAGCATGTTAATGCCAAGCAGACCCACAGTCAAACAGTACAAAACATAATTAACCCACATAAATTTTAAAGGCTCCTGATTGAACAATGTTAGGCTGCAGTGAATTTCTAACCTGTAGAGGTGTAAGTGAGCTTCCAGCCTAGATTCTCTCCGGAGTTGTCACTGTGAAACAGGATGTTGACGATGTTACTTTCTGTATGAATCTTCCCAGGTGACTTCTCACCACAAAATGGACCAAACTCTTTGCCTCCTGCTTGAATCTGTGGATCATACAATTTAATTATTTTAACTAGTGATGCACTTCTTTACTACTAAATTATTTACTACTATTTAAACTATTAGTAATACTTATTTGAATAAGCAACACTAGGATTTATCTACTCTACATACTGTAACAGTTTAGACTGAAAGACAATAAACCTTTGAATTATAATGATTTGTTATTTAAGTATGAATATTTGAACAAATTAACTTGTTTTTATGATTTATGTAAACAAACCTTAAAAAATGAACACAACATATTAAGTAAAACATATATTAATAATGTCATGTTTAATACAGTGCATGTATTTAGGTTAGTGCTATTCTTTAGAATAATTTTTTCTTGCTAACTACAAGTTATGGAAAATAGAATGACTTACCCGTAGTATGTATACAAGTGACATTATATAAATCAGTGTTTCTCAACCACGTTCCTGGAGGACCACCAGCTCTACATATTTTCAAGGTCTCCTTAACCAAACACACTGGATTCAGATCATCATCTCATTAGCAGAGACTGAAAGATCTGTAATTGTGTGACAGACAAAGCAGACATCCAAAACATGCAGTGCTGGTGGTCCTCCAGGAACGTGGTTGAGAAACACTGATATAAATAATAATAGCCATAGAAAATTATATGAACTAACTACAAGCTCTCTTCAACTCGTCGTTATACAATGATCAAATGCCATTAAGTGCGGTTTATTTATAAACTAATTTCGAGAGGATCACGTGCTTATGATTGAACACAGGTGGTAACACATGAGCTCTGCATATTGCACCAATCAGACAAATCCTGACACATTATAAATTACCAGAGCTTTCTACTCTGGTCATCTTCGTCTTGAAGAATCCCCCCATTCACCCCAACTACTCCCCTTTTCCTATAGGGTGGCACGGTGGCCCAGTGGTTAGCACTGTTGCCTCACAGCAAGAACACCGCTGGTTCGGCCTCTCCCCGAGCCAGTCGGCGTTTCTGTGTGGAGTTTGCATGTTCTCCCTGTGTTCGCGTGGGTTTTCCCCGGGTTCTCCGGTTTCCTCCCACCGTCCAAAAAAACATACTATATAAGTAAATTGAATACTTTAAATAGCATCTTAAAGCAACTCTAGTAAGATATATCTCAGCACGTTCACAAGCGGGGGGAGTTCTCGAGACTTACCTGGGCTCAAACTCTCCTCTCACCCTTTAAACGGGAGGGAGCCCCGGGCTCAAGGATATTCTGAGCTCAGGGTTCTCTCCCAGGACAACATGCCAAATACGCTTTATAATCAATCATCAGCTAAGTGTGAACTCTTGAAATGTGTTTATGTACCAAAAATCATTGCCAGGTGTATTTAGAACAATTATTCACCATCATTCAGTTGTGTCATCATTTAAATAATAATAAAAATGTAGTATTTTTTACATATTTAATAAGTATGACAAGAATATTAATTCATTTTTACAGTAAATAACTTTCTCTGCCACACTGAATCATGTTGTTTCACATATTGTTTACAAAGCATGTTGTCATATTTTAAAATATAGTGTCATACCTCATCAAAAACATTAAAATACAGTCATTTGCAATTAATATGTGTTCATTGTAAATAAAAATCACTGTATATTTCATTTCATCTCATTTTTGACCTAGAGTTGAAGTCAAAATTATTCTCCCTCCTGTAATTTGTTTTCTTTTCCACATATTTCCCAAATGATGCTTAACAGAGCAAGGAATTTTTAACAGTATTTCCTATAATATTTTTTCCTTTGGAGAAAGTCTTATTTGTTTTATTTCGGCTAGAATAAAAGCAGTTTTAAATTTTTATAAAACTATTTTAAGGTCAATTTTATGTGCCCTCTTAAGCAATCGATTCTCTACAGAATAAACCACTGTTATACAAATAACATCAGTTAATAAATAATAAAATAAATCAGTTAATAGAAATTAGTTATTAAAACTATTATGTTTAGAAATGTGTTGAAAAGTCTTCTGTGTGTTAAACAGAAATTGGGGACAACAATATACAGGGGGCAAACAATTCTGACTTCAACTGTGTATTAAAATATTCATAAAATAAATACACAAATAATCAAAGGAATGCTGTAGGAGTCTCACTTTGATAAAGTCGTAGGGGCAGAAGACTTCAGGGTGGTCTTCGATATCAAACGTGTCATCAAACTCCAGATTGACTTGAAAACCTTCCTCCAGCTCAATGCTATACTTGCACTCAGAGCTTTTGGGGTACGCTTTTGGGAAATCAGCACTGGTTATTTCTCCAGAGCGCTCTGTGTACACGTCCTTATTGCATTCCACTGCAATTACAAACACAATCTTTTATATTTCAGCATCATTCAGCATTTAAAGCAAAAATACACATGAGCAGCAATCATAACATGACAAAACACTAAGTCTATCTACACTAAAATCCCTCAGAAATACAATTACACTGAAATACATGTAAGCTGCGGCGCTTGCACCCGTTCTAATCGAGTGTTTGAAGTTCACAAGTTTATCCACAACTCACTGACCACCACAATGTAAATATTTAGTTGCTGGTGCTTGGCTACAATCAGTAGAGGAGAGGGCAAAGGCCAGATATAAAACAGACACACATTAGCTAGCACTACAACAAATTACAGCAAGATCCCCATGCAGGCAAACATTACCCAAATATGTGCAAATTTTAATTAGTTGACATACGCAACACGGTAAGGAATCTAAAGCAATGCTTTTTAATTAGGAATTCCAGCGACTAATCCTAGATAATCCGATGGTATGAGATTTATTGCAAAAATCTATGCAATTCAGAGCAAATTCCCTACTGCTTGGTTTTTTATGTGTAATTATGCATATGTAAAAAAGGATACATAAAAACGCAGTCCCACAAACACGGAGACACCATAAAAACTCTCAATAAATATCTGCTTGTAGCTTACGACTTGTAATTTTCCAATTATTTACACTTTTTAATGAAATTATAAGACTTCAATCTCTGCTCTGACACCTTGTGATGTAGAAAACATAGACAAAGTGGCATACAGTCAGTTTTATTAACATTATTAGAAGTTTGTTATAATATATTATTTGTGTTCATGCAAGTACAGCTACTTTTTCTGCTATATTATAGATTTCTATAAATACAGTACATTATTTCTTAATAAAAAACTACTAATAAATGTCAATAAATGTCACTTTGTTCAATAAATTCTCAACATCAAAAGTTGTCAGAGCAGGTGTCAAGTTCTCATACTTTTTCCATAATTTGAAAGCATAAATAAAGAGAAAACTATTGTAAATCATGGGCGTTTGGCAACTATTAATTAAAAAGTAGTTTGTATAATGCATGAACACACACACACACACACACACACTCAAAAGGAATGATCTTTCTAGTTGTGACGTGAACTTAACTGACTAATTAACATTTTCAGGGGTATTAGGAGAATTATAGGCTTTTCTTCATCAAGCCACATATAAACAATGTATAAACTCTGCCATTGTTTGGCAGCAAAGTAGAAAAGAAATGGGTCAAACTTCTGTTCTAATGACCTGTAAAAACGGCAACACTATTTGGTCAGTAGTTCAGTCATTCATTCATTCATTTTCTTTTCGGCTTAGTCCCTTTATTAATCCGGGGTCACCACAGCGGAATGAACCGCCAACTTATCCGGCATTTATTTTACGCAGCGGATGCCCTTCCAGCCACAACCCATCTCTGGGAAACACATCCATACATTCTCATTCACACACATACACTATGGACAATTTAGCTTACCCAATTCACCTGTACCGCATGTCTTTGGACTGTGGGGGAAACCGGAGCACCCAGAGGAAACCCACGCAACCACGGGGAGAACATGCAAACTCCACACAGAAATGCCAACTGGCCCAACCGGGACCTGCCCCAACCGGGGATCGAACCAGCGACCTTCTTGCTGTGAGGCGAACGTGCTACTCACGCGCCACCGTGGCGCCCCTAGCTGGTTGTTCCGTAGTCGGCAGGGTTCGAACCTGCGCGGGGAGACCACAATGGATTTCGAGTCCATCGCCTTAACCTCTCGGCCACGACTACACGTGGCTAGTTCAGTCATTATCTGGATATTTAAGTGTGCAACAAATCATGGTTTCGATCATATTATGATTCATCAATCACAGATAGGATAATTTATTCAGATCAGCAATAATAATAATAATAATAACAATATTATTATTAATAATAATAATAAATTCCAACATAAATATAAACAATTAAAAACAAGTAAATTTTAAGCAATAAAATATACAAATTTAAGAGTAAGATTCAGGTACAAGAAGTAATTATTGTAAAGTAATACTGTCTAGACTACTGAATAAATTAAATGGATATTATTTTTTAATAACATTACAAAAGTTACTAAATCAAGAGCAGTGTGTGATCTTTTGTTGTTTAACATTGAATGCACAAATTAAATGTCCTGATACACAACCCTGTCTTTGGTACTTATCCAAACAGTAATTCTAGCATATTACTATGCATATACACTCACTGGCCAATTTATTAGGTACACTTACTAGTACCGGGTTGGACCATTTTTGCCTTTAGAACCACCTTAATCCTTCGTGGCATAGATTCAACAAGGTACTGGAAATATTCCTCATGAGATTTTGGTCCATATTGACATGATAGCATCACGCAGTTGCTGCAGATTTGTTGGCTGTACATCCATGATGCAAATCTCCCTGGTGCTCTATTGGATTGACTGTTGCCTTTCTAGCAGCTGGAATGGCGATTCTTTAATTCGCTATTCTCCTCTGACCTCTGGCATCAACAAGGTATTTGCGCCCACAGAACTGCCGCTCACTGGATATCTTGTCTTTTTCATACCATTCGCTCTAAACCTTAGAGATAACTGCGCGTGAAAATACTCAAACCAGCCCATCAAGCACAACAACCATGCCACTTTCAAAGTCACTTAAATTACCTTTCTTCCCATTATGATGCTCAGCAGTAGATCAGCTTGACCATGTCCACATGCCTAAACGCATTGAGTTGCTGCCATGTGATTGGCTGATTAGAAATTTGCATTAACAAGCAGTCAGACTGGTGTACCTAATAAAGTGGCCGGTAAATGTATCTGTCCAAACCAAAACTATAAAAAAAAAAACTCAATTTGCTATTTGGACACAATATGAGGGATCTCTGCCAGCTAAGCTTTTGTATTTTTTTTAAATCACTTGCAACTTCAGTGATACATAGTCCTTAATCGGTTAAACCCAGACTATGATACATTCAAGTAGAGAAAAATCTAGCAATTTAGCATTTTTTGGGCTCTAGGAATGTCAATAAACTCTGTAATCCTCAACTCTACCTTTGCATGTTCTGTTGTCGGAGTGAAGCAGGAACCCAAATCGACAGGAACAGTAAAAGCCGCCAATGTAGTTATGGCAGAAATGATCACAGACAAGATCTTCATCATTTCTGTCTCTGCATTCATCTACATCTGCAGAAATATAAAATAAAGAAAATTTGGTGAGAAACCGGAACACAAACATGATTTTGTTTATCAATACACTCACCAATCGCACTGAAGTGGGCCTCAAATCCAAAGTAGCGTTCCTCGTTGGAAAAGTCTGAACGGAAAGCCACACTGAGCGCATTTCCTGGAGACGTGATGATATCAGATGCAGGAACTCGCTCTGTGTCAGTATTTTCTCTTCCACAAAACACCGCCAGTTCCTCAATGTCTGAATATACCTGTGTGAACACAAATTACAGCAATAATGACCCCAATATTAGTTTGATTCTGATTCTCAGTCTACAGTATATGTGTATAGTAAATTCATTGTAAAAAATGCTGGGTTTCACACTATAGATTTGTGTTGGGACAACATAAAGGAATCAAGTTAACATATTAGTTTTTACAAAATTAATTGGATTGAACATACAACAATTATGTTACCCTCCCAGCCAAAAAAAAAAAAAAAAAACATTTAAGCATACATGCATTGTAAATAATGTTGGGTTTCAATAATTGATTTGTGTTGAAACAACATGTAAACATTAAGTTAACCTACTTTTTAAGTAGATAGAACATAAAACAATTATGCTGTCCCCCAAAAATTGAGTTGAGTCAAGAATTGTGTTGTTTCAGATCATTTTAAATAGTGTGGCGGTCAAGTTTCAAAATAGTTCAGCTTTAGCCACTGTGTGGATTGTTACTGAATGTGTGTTATGGTTAAGAATAGAGCAATATGTTGGTGGTAAACTGCATTGCTTTAATGCACTCCTGCATTGGGCTCGCACATACACTCTGCACTCTGACTACTTTAACAATGTTGCTAAGCCGTGGTGGGCATTTCTCTCTGTCTCATGCTGAACACAGTTGACCAATCTCAATAGACTGGGTCATCAGACCAATCAGCACAGATTTTCATTGTGCTAAGGAGGGGTTTGGAAACAAATGAGCAAATCATAGGGGAGTCGCTGGGATAATTAGGTAAAAAAAATGCATATTATAAGACAATGAAAGTGTTTTTTGACTTTGCATGCATGTCAGTCTGTTGTTGGAGACCCCCAAAACCAAAATATGACCTTTTTAAATGCATAATAGGGGCTCTTTAAAGTAATAAATCATCCACAATTTATTCATTTCCATGTTGTCTCTATTTAATTTATCTTTTCCATTATACAGAGAATGTTGATGGTGCCTTTTCCCACAGCATTTCATCTTTCTCCACAAAATAAATCATATCAAAACCATCAGTGCAAGTAAATCACACAGACACAATTAAAAGGCTGAAAAGATTCCCATTTTCTAAATATACCTGCATGAACATATAAAAAGCCACACAATTTGAACACTCCCAGTCTCTCCTGCTTCGGATGTACCCGCGCAAATTACACCAAAGAATGCTGCCAAACCCTCAATTTAAGAAATATCTGCACAAACACAAAAACTGGCATCCGCATGAACACAATTACACTCAGCAGACAGCCAAACTGTCAATCAAACATACAAACACTGCAGACCGAGACCACAGCCAAGTCTTCATTGTGCTCACAAACACTCATACGTGCACACACAAACAGCACTAAACGTGTCTCTTATCTGGCTCCCAGCTTGAGTGTTTACTTTACCCGTGTCAGTGAACGGACGGTAACCCACAGTTACCAAAGATGTGTGAGACATGCTTATGCCAATGCAAGAATCCTAATTGCACAGCTATTTCACCAGACACACCTCAAGCTAAATGACTGCACAACAGGCAAGCTTAATAACATTTTTTTAAAAAGAGTTCAAATGTGGGACATGCTGCATTTCACTGAAATTTAATGCATGTCAATACACCAACATATAAGCATGCAATAGACCTAAGAAGAAAAGTAAGAAAAGTAGGATCTCCAAAAATGCTTTTGAAGCTAATGAAGACATCAGAAGTCAATGATATACACTCACAGGCCACTTTATTAGGTACACCAGTCCAATTGCTTGTTAAAGCAAATTTCTAATCAGCCAATCACATGGCAGCAAATTGATGCATTTAGGCATGTAGACATGGTCAAGATGATCTGCTGCAGTTAAAACCGAGCATCAGAATGGGGAAGAAAGGTGATTTAAGTGACTTTGAACATGGCATGGGCTGGTCAGAGTGTTTCAGAAATTTCAGAAGTATTTCAGATGCACAACCATCTCTAGAGTTTACAGAGAATGGTGAGGAAAAAGAAATATTCAGTGAGTGGCGGTTCTTTGGGCACAAATGTCTTGTTGCTGCCAGAGGTCAAAGGAGAATAGCTAGTCTGGTTCCAGCTGATAGAAAGGCAACAGTAGCTCAAATAACCACTCTTTACAACTGAGCTATGGAGAAGAACATCTAAGAATGCACAACACGTCCAACCTTGAAGCGGATGGGCTACAGCAGCAGAAGACTACTCTGGGTGCTACTCCTGTCAGCTAAGAGCAGAAATCTGAGGCTACAATTCGTTCAGGCTCACCAAAATTGGACAATAGAAGATTGGAAAAATGCTGCCTGGTCTGATGAGTCTCGATTTCTGCTGCAGCATTCGTATGGTAGGGTCAGAATTTGGCGTCAACAACATCAAAGCATGGTTCCATCCTGCCTTTTACCAATGGTTCAGGCTGGTAATGGTGGTGTTATGGTGTGGGGGATATTTTCTTGGCACACTTTGTACCCATTAGTACCAATTGAGCATTGTGTCAATGCCACAGCCTACCTGAGTATTGTTGCTGACCATGTCCATCCCTTTATGACCAGTGTAACCATCTTCTGATGGCTACTTTCACCAGGATAATGTGCCATGTCATAAAGCGTGAATCATCTCAGACAGGTTACTTGAACATGTTAATGTGCTCACCGTACTCAAATGGCCTCCACAATCACCAGACCTCAATCAAATAGAGCACCTTTGGGATGTGGTGGAATAGGAGATTCGCATCGTGGATGTGTAGCGGACAAATCTGCAGCAACTGTGTGATGCTCTCATGTCAATATTGACCAAAATGTCCGAGGAATATTTAGAGTACCTTGTTGAATCTGTGCCACGAAGGATTAAGAGAGTTCTGAGGGCAAAAGGGGGTCCAACCTGGTACTAGTAAAGGTGTACCTAATAAATGGCCGATAAGTATATTTTAATTGTTTAGCCTGCCACGTTTACTGTTCCAAAATATTTTAAAAGTTTCTTAAAATAACAAAATATTGTGCTCAATGCAGAAAAACTCACTGTTTTTGACCCAAAAAGAACTTATTTTAGAGCAGTAATCAAAATACTGTGATATTTTTATCTAAGATTATTATACCGTTAGAATCTTACACCAGCCCTTGAGTTCTACTTTAAAACCCTGTATGCATGTTCACATGTGCAACAGTCATTATGTGTGTCTGTGAACTTTTTGTCTGCCACCCGGTTTTTGGTCTGCTGGCTTGTTTCCATAGCAGGTTGCTGTGGCGCCCACTGAGGGTATTTGAATATGAATATGCCCCCCGGTGGTGTGGGCATCACACAGGCTCTTGTGAAATAAATGCCATTAACTCTATCCGCCCAGGGTACCAGGGCATCTGCCACAGACCTGTCAATCAACTGCTATTCTGACCCATTGAAACAATAAGATTCCGAGACTTGAAGTAAGAGGCTTACAATAAACATTACAAAAGATCTTTTAAGCGCGTCTAGACGGATCTATGTGCTCTTTAATTGTCGGAAATGAAGAGCCTTTGAAATCGATACCAAGAAAACGGGATAAAATAATAATAACATTTGAACTAAAAACATACACAGAATGTGACAAAGTGTTACTATGTTTTTAACACAACACTGTTTTTGCAAAAACTTCACTTTTGATCAGAGAGTGTTTTGGAGGCCTGGAAATGCAAACTTTCAAACAGGTCTCAAAGTGCAAGTTTTCATGTGTGTGTGTGTTTACAGCCATGTAGTCAGTGTTGCCAAATATGTTCAGTGAAGAGTAGCTAAAGCTTGCTTGAAAGGACACCAAATGATGGCATTATTATGATGTCATCATGTCGTATTCAGGCTATTTTCATTTGTTTTGATTTATACAGCCTTTTCAATATTATTTCAGTCAAATTTCTCAAAAAAAAGTAATTTAAATATTTTTTATGTTTCTGTTGAGTGTTATGAAGCGGACAGGAGACAGAGGTAAGTGAACGTTAGATGGAT
>CAIGQQ010004837.1:10228880-10284402 GCA_903798035.1 Danio albolineatus
GTGATCGTTGTGATTGCGGGACGTGAGAGCCTGACCAATCCGTAACATTGAGAGACAATGCAGCCTATTAAGACTATATTGTCATAGTTCTGCACTAAAATCTGAGTTTATAATCAAAACATTGCCTCACAAATCCATCTACACAACGTCTTTAAGTGAAATGAAAATCAATAACGAGAGAACAGAACAAATGTTTTAAGTAACAGAATTTCTGCCTTATATGTATTTTTTTGTTTATGCTTGTTCACAAAAACACAAATACAGTGGGTACGGAAAGTATTCAGGTATGGGCCGGTATAAGATTCTGACGATATGAAGACCTTGAATAAAAATATCACGGTTTCACAATATTGTGATTATTACTGATCTTGAGAAACATTTCAAACATTTTGGAGCAGTAAAACATGTCAGGCTAAATAGTCCAAATGAACCATTGACTTCTGCTGTCTTCATTAGTTTCAAAAACACTGATTTCGTTACAATTGTTAAAAAACGTCATTTTAGGATATCCTTTCAGCTGGAGATACTGTTGTCCTAAAAAAATAAAAAACATAAATAAAAAATCTTACACATACCTTAGGAACGTTATTACAGAAAATTTTAGCAGTTTTAAAATCTTGACTTTTCCAAACCGTGGCACCTTGAAAACACTTATCGTCCCATGCCTAATTCAGACCCCTTCAAATTTTACATTTATATTGCAGCCATTTACTAAAATCATTTAAGTAATTTTTTTCCCTTGATATACACACAGCACCCCATATTAACAGTAAAACACAGAATTTTTGAAATTTTTATTTAAAAAAAGTAATAAAATTTACAAAAAAGGAAAAACTACAATATCACATGGTCCTTTGTTTGACTCATCAAAATAGGTGCTAGTTTTGTGACAAAATCTCCACTTTGCACTTCTTTACAAAGTGAGATCGGCAACTACCATAACACTTAATAGACATTTTGGCTAAAACAAAGCTAAATTTGAGCTGTTTGTGAAAACCTAACAGTAGTCTAAAAATAGATCAGTCATCAAAATGATTGGCAGCATCTTTGTCTTATTCCACACAATTTATTTGGAGTTGAATATGATAATCGGTTAATATGTTTTACCATCTGATACCGTCAAAGTACAATCAAAGTTTGCTTTGAGGTCACACTTCTGCAAGTATGGTAGTTATTTGTACATGTGCTAAAAATAAATAAAAATGCTGTTTGTTAAAATAGAGATACATAACATCCACTTACCTTTAGGTAGTCGTACTCACACAAGTATGAAGGCTCTATGTCAAAGTGCATAAAATAAAGTCGGATTTGATATCCATCGGGTACAGTTATATTCCACTGTAGATCTGTCTCTTTCGGATAGGGTTCAGGAAAGTTTGGAGACTTGATGGTACCATACATGTCCGAGAGTGGGATGACCTGAGTCCACAGGGGCCACACACACTGGGCCAAGATCACAAATACACTGTGCAGTGAGCAGAGAGGGGTTTTATTTAAATGCTTACATGCTTAGATTAATATGCTTCGATATTTAAACAAGATTTTAAAAAAGCTGCATTATTCATTTATTAATAAGTTAATTAAGTGGAATTAATACTAAAACAAATTCAGGGAATAATTATTTATGACAAATAAGCAAATTAGTGTTACACTTCAATAACTCAAAATGTTATCTTAAAAAAGTAACGTTACGCTTGATAACAGTAGCATAACGTTACTTTCTTTTATTGGTAACCAAGCAACAGGCCTCCAACGTTTTTTCCCGTTTTATTTCGTATCGCTCATCGACAAAACGTAAGTACGCTAATATGGTTCACTTCATAAACAAGCACAATAAACGTTTGAGTTATAGTGCTAACGGTAGGCTAATCTGTGCCACAAAAACTTAAGTCAATGAACCCCAGTAAATAATGGATAACTTTTGATTTCAGGATAGTCGAAAGTGATCAGTTTGTCCGTTACAACTTTTGATTCAACGTTTAACTTGCAGGCTGTTTTACTGACGGAGAAGAGTTAAAAGAGTTAAAGAGCTGTTCTTACCGTGTAAGCTCCATGACTTGATTCATTCCTCAGTCTGGTGGAAAGATGCTGTCGCCGTCCCGTTTGAACTCTACTTTTCCTCCACACACGTCACATTGCAACTGTTCACAGTGAGTGCTCCGCTCTGCTCTCCCCCGCGGACTGTGTGTGTGTGTCGGAACTCGGGGCGGGTGCAAGTTTGTGTTATCACGCATCTGTTGCACAATATGTTATATTTCAGTATAAACAACAACAGAAAGTGGATGTTGTTTGTACTTAGTGAAAAGCAATTTGCATATAAGGAATTGCAGCGGTAACTTAGCCTACATATTGTTTCAAAATTTCGACTGAAACTGCATGCACAGTTGAAAATTTTACCTTCCTAGCAATTGATCTTGAGTTGTCAAAACAAAGTATATTAACAACAGCGTGTTTATGCATTAAAATTGGTTTAAAATAGATTTGGACAAAGCAGCAACACTACAAAAATCTGGCTGCTTTGATTTTTAGAGTTGAATCAAATGAACTTTACATGTAATTTTAATGTATTAAACTGACTTAAAAGCATAATTATGTCTTCATTTACTCAGCCTTTACCTTTTTTCTTTTTCTTTTTCTTTTGTTCTTTTAGACACAAAATAAGATTGAAGAATGTCAGAAACCTGTAACCATTGGCTTACATAATATTTGTTTTCTATGGGCTATGGAAGTCAATAACTATAGGTTTTCAATATTAATATATCTTCTTTTGTGTAAAAACAACAACAACAACAACCTCAAACTGATTTTGAACAAGTCATGGGTATATTATAACACAATTTAAATGTCTGTGAATTATACAAAGTAGATTCATACATTCATTCATTCATTTTCTTTTTGGCTTAGTCCCTTTATTAATCAGGGGTCACTACAGTGGAATGAACCGCCAACTTTTCCAGCATATGTTTTATGCAGCGGATGCCCTTCCAGCTGCAACCCAGTATTGGGAAACATCCATACACACCTATTCACACAGATACACTATGGCCAATTTAGCTTAATCAATTCACCTATATAGCGCAAGTCTTGTCTTGGACTGTGGGAGAAACTGAAGCACCCGGAGGAAGCCCATACGAACACGGCGAGAACATGCGAACTGAACACAGAAATGCCAACTGACCCAGCCGAGGCTCAAACCAGCGACCTTCTTGCTGTGAGGCGACATCGCTAAGCTGATTCATATTTAACTTAAAAAAAAATATGTACATTTTTTGAACATGTTTTATGTAAATATAACTTAAAATACTCATTTAAATTAAAATACAATATAATTATAATAATTCAAAATGTTAACTTAAATGAAAATATGTTGTCATAATTTACTGATTGCATAATTTGTTACAGTGCACATGACACTTGAAATATCTCTCTGTTTAAACCTTTGTCTTGCAATAAACTTTTCTAACTAAGACCAGAACTTAAGTATAACTTAGACTTGTGCTGGAGGGGACAAATCCTCAAACCAAGTTCTGAGCTCCTTTACTGTCCACAATACGTTGATTTCACTGCTCTTTTAAACCATAGATGTGATCTTACCTTGACCTGTACCTTGACATTTTTAATAATTTTTTATTCAAATATATTCATAATTGTCAGATGAAGATCGGCAACTAACATGAGTTTACAATTAGATTTAACTTCTGGCATTTGCAATGAATTTTTAAATTCTTATGTCTTAAAGAATAGGAAGAGTCTATTATTAATGTGGTTTTATAGAGTTTTTGAAGCAATTTAGCTAAACTTGAAGGATTCAAACTAAATTTAAACAAATTACAAAAAGAAAAAAAAACGTTTCTGAAAGAAAGCAAAGATTTTCGTAATCAATTTGACCTCATCAACAACAATAAATGTGTGCATGTCTCAAAAGAAAAATGTCTCATCACATTTAGTTCTGAATTACATATTTTTCATCATTTATTCATTCAATATTTTCATTTCAAAAGCTAATTTGACCATATCAAAAGCTAATTTGACCAATTCAAAAACTAATTTGACCAAAAAAAAGTCCAGTAGATTGCATCACAGAGTATTAATACTGAATATTACACATTCATCTATCTATCCTACATCAGTCTTATTAAAAATGTTGCCATTAAATTCCACCTAACCCAGAAGCTGCTGCAGATTTTTATGTTAGTATGATGACTTATTTCCAACTAAAATCAAATAATGAGGGTTTCATTTTTGCTCTCTTCCTCTCATCTTTCCATCGCAGCAAACAAACAGTTGTGGCTTTGCATATTTCACCTAAGCTGTCAATCAGATACTATCAGAGAAGGACTGCTGTTCCAGAGCAGAAGCAAATGGTTAGATTTTGAATAAAGATTACCAAAACAAAGATGTTTTTGAGTGGATTAACCTGGATGGATTAATTGTTCCTTTTATGATTGACAATATCGTTCCATATTTGTATGTGCAATTAGGAATTTTGCATAAAAATGCTTAACAAAAATGCTAAGATGTGCATACATTTTGAAAATGTGCATGAAAAACTTATGTGCACACTATTGAGTAGTGTACACTATTACTTGATAAGAAAAAAAATGTGCATAAACTACTATGGAAACATCATAAATGTACATGCACATCAAAAAACGTCATGTGATTTTGTTTAAACAAATTATGTGATAACAAAAATGGGTGTATGAGACATCATTATTGGGCAAAACAGCAAACATTGCACAAAAGTTCTAAATATTGTTTTGGTCATTCTAAAATCTCTTATCCAAAGAGGTTTAGTGTTATTGCCTCCAGAAATGACCCAAAGAGAGGTCTCAGGCCTCCAAAAGCCCACAGCATGTTCATAGAGTTTGTCTTTTAAGAAAAAAAGCTTGCGTCTTTGGAAGCAAACATAGCTAACATGCTGTAGCAACATAAACATTGCCATTTAGTATATGCCATGTGCTTAAAAATTGAAGTGCTGCACTGGAATTCCTATTTGATTTGACTGGTCTTCTGTTATTGAACAGCATGCAGTCATGGTTAAACTTGCCAAACCAGCATGAATATTTCACTTTTAAAACACGGTGACATCTCAACTGCTCAGAGTGATTAAAATTCACCACAATGTGTTTGATGACCGCTAACAACAGCTTGTTTGAGGTCATTTCTGCTGTGTCTGATCCAGCTTTCTGATGGTTTTTCGCAGTGGGTGACTGGAGTTGATTAATGTGTTTTAAACAAGAAGTTCTTTAATTCCGGAAAGATCCATGTCCTACTGTTTTCTCACTCAGAGAGAGGTAATTGGACTGTTAGACCAACAGTGTCATAGCCGACAGATGGGTAATGAGCTGTGTTTTAGAAAGCCAATGAGAGTACCAAAAGTATGATGATTTACAAACATGTCCATTATGAAAGTGGCCCCAGTAGAGCAACCTTCTTTGCAAATGTGAACTTTGTAGATTATCTATGGTCACACATTCATACAGGTCCAGTTAGGAATAACATTTTTATTATAATTTAACTCTATTTAAGTTGTATGTGTCACAAAAATAATAATAATTCAGCGTTGATTGTACCCTTAAACAATGTATTTAATCTCCGGTGCTTTAGAAAAGATAAAATCACTGCATTATCATTATGGATAGAGAATGGCCTGCAGATGAAAGCTTTTTTGGGGGGTAAATACAATGGATGTGTTTAAAAGTCTCAATACAGGAAAATTGAATGCTATTAGACTTCTGAACTCTAGAGGGGGGTGTTGTCCAGATGACAAACCCCCCTCTACTCAAATGCTGGCGGTTTACCTCATGCATTTTAATCAGTTTACGTGACTGGACACAGAAGGAAAGTTATCAAGTAACGTCGGCACTTCCAGATTAATATTTATGAGCGAATTCCCGTCACACAGTGGTTGCTTCTCATAAATGTTTATAGCAAAATTGTATGAAAATGAAAAATGAAAGGGAAAAGGTATCACCGATGAAAGAGGAAAAATACAAGCTCCAAAGTTTAAAGCTGGTCAATAATATTAAGTTTCACTAGAAGTTCAGTCCTGTTTTCAAAACTGGTAACCAAATCACAACCGATAGCTAGGCCTACTCTAATGCACTGTAAGTAATTAGTCATGAAGAAATAAAACAAAAATGGAAACCCACACTTTCTTACTCGAAATCATTGGATATCACGTTTTAAAGGGGTGGT
Source organism: Danio albolineatus (assembly GCA_903798035.1). NCBI lineage: Eukaryota > Metazoa > Chordata > Actinopteri > Cypriniformes > Danionidae > Danio > Danio albolineatus. The sequence continues at coordinate 10,235,082 of CAIGQQ010004837.1, forward strand.
TCACTTCGATATCATATTTTAAACTTTAATTGATGTGTAATGTAGCTGTGTGAGCATAAACAACATCTCTGAATGTAATATGCTCAAAGTTCAATGCAAAGGGAGACATTGGCTTTTCCAGAGTTAGCTTAGCAAAGCCTTCAGCAAACAAAGTTTGGGCACTACAAAAAAAAATACATCGGGGCTAGTGAGATCACAAATGCTTCAGGTTACGAGCATTCACCACATGCATACACTCTGTGCAGCAACTGGACGTGGCCAGAGGCGCTGTAATGTTATGGCAGAGAAAGCTTAAATGCCGTCCAAACGCTGCTATTTCCACAGAGCTTCTTCTGTTTCTGTATTTGGGCTTCCATAGGACATGATACAAAGAGAAAAGTGCTTACAGTTTAATTTTAATTATGTTCTAGTGCATTATTAAAAAATATTTATATAGATAGCATTTGACAAAGGAGAACTTCCAGAATCTCTCCCAGTTCAGTGCTGATTCGGCTAACAACTCCTCCAACTGACAAAGCTGTGGATTGTGAGCCACAACCTGTAAGTATTTTTGTTAAAATTGATCAATTACATGCACAGTTTCTAGCATTAACAGTATGTTGTAGCAATGACTTAAATAAGGATGTAAACAATGGGAAACACTGTTTGGCAACGCTAAAAATGTAGCTATAAATTCATATTTATTTGTTAAACCGTCGTAAACACCATCAATCTTCAGCAATGAATGCAGTGTCACACTATACGACCACATTCAGTATCTGTTTATGTGGCCACATTCTATGAGTTCTACATCTCAAATAACAAACTTGCAAAACATATGAGAATGTTTTATATTACACATGCTTATTCCGAATATATGTGAAAGACACAGGTCAGACTTTATTTTAGAGAGCAGGTGTAAAGTTCAGCTGTGTGCTGATACAGCTAACAGCTACTGTTTACACAGCGCATATGTGTATGCTTGTAGGGGTGTGACGTGGAGCCGATCTGCGAATCACAGCACATTATGTTAGCTGACCAATCAGAGCCTCTTGAGGGCAGGCCTTTTGGAGGAACTAGGAAATATCACAGTCATTTTCATGTTAGCTGAGTAGCTGTATATAATCAGAGTAAGATATATGAAAAAATAATGTGATTTTCTTCAAGTGAAGCATGAGCACATATTGCGCTGCATCTTATAAACACAACCAAGCCTTAAAAATACACTGTTGTGGGCCATGCCTTTAAAGCGATATCCGCGCCATCTTCAAGCCACCATTGTTCAGGCTAAACTCTGCCCGCACTCACGTCATAGTTAAAAAGTGACTATGGAGTTTTTTTCTTTGGCTAACATGTGTATATTCATTCGTTTATTAATAGACAGACAAAATTAAGTTATCGGGATATACTGTATCCTGTCCTGTTTACACAATAGGTTTTGCAGATTGCAGTATGCTGTGTTTGAGATTATTTTGAATTTGGATTTTAAACTAATCACAAGTTGAATGTACTGTTTTATGTACAGTACGTCCACTCAAAAAGACTAAAACAAAAACATTAAAATCATAATGCTGCATCCACTTTAAAAAATTCTTATGTTAGTCTGACTCAATGAGCAAAATTGCTTGTTGTAATGTTTCTAAAGGAGGCAAATTCAGGATTTGTTGTAGCTCATTATGACAGAAATCACTTAGAAATAGGCCTGATAATTAACACTTTAAATGAAGGCAGCATATATTATATTATACAGATATATACAGTCATATTTTACAAGCTTCATAGTCCTTCATTGTAATGTTGTTAGTTATATGCAAATGCTTTACATCTTTTTGTTTCACGTTTAATGGTTGAAAGTCCAATGGTGAGCAGAATAATACTACTAAAGTATACAAACTTGTTGAAAATGCATATTAATGTATTCATATTTACAGTTTAATGGAAGTTACTTTTATAATCTGTGCTTTGTGAATAATAAAAGTAGGCAATCTGTATATTGTTGACCTGCTATTACCTGTTTACTTTAGTGGAGATGTGTGCATATTCAGACAGAGGTTGTGTAATTCCCTTCAATATTTTAACTCTACAATCTTAATGAGCAATTAGGTGTTAAGTTTTTTATTATTTCCATATAGTTTTGTAAAATTCCCAGCTCTGCGACTTTACCTCTCTTTAATGTCATGTCTATAATATACCTTTTTATTCTTTATCTCTTTCATGTCCCACCAAGGGCACATTTAGAAAACTTTATTTCCAAACTCTACTGAAAACTAATTATTCTTATTACATTGCTAAAGTTTAATTGCACTTAATGAGCTGTGTGTGTGCGTGTGTGAGTGCAGGTCTGATGATCTTTAATCTATCTTAGCACACATTAAACTAAACCTGCTTGCTTCAGAAGTTTAATACTTTAATCAATGAATATCCGAGATAAATGACTCCACAGCAGGCCAGCACACACACGGTAAACAGCGCAGCTCAATATTCTTCTCGTTTTGAGTCACGGCTGACTTTATGTAATGAATCACACATTACTCACATGTTTAGTTCTGTCAAACACTATCAGCGAGAGGATCTTTCAGCACGATCTGCGTGTGCGTCAGTGGCCGTGAAAGTGCAGGTAAAGTGTTTGTTTTATTACATCGACAGCCACAAGAAGGTTTTTTTTGTTGTGAAGGATGATGGTTTTGTCCATAACCATGAGGAGAACGATGAGTTTTTTTATCAATATCTGTTGTCAGGCATTCATTACTGCAGCTTCAGCAACTAAAAGAGATGATTGCCATACAGTTCTCACACAAATACACCAGTTCAAATACTGAGAATATACTTACTTACTCCCAGGGCCATTTTATATCGAAGTTTGATATTTTAGCCGCACCATATTGGTATTTCGTAATATCTGGTTTTTATGAGGTGGGTTGTTAGCCCAACGCTCAACCCTTAATCTGCACAGCAAATTATAAGGCGTTCAATATCTGGTGTAAGCCCCTGTACTGTTATAGTGTTAAAACCCAAGTGCACATTTACTGTTTTTAACACTGATGTGCAGTGTGCATTTCTGGTGTTGCCTTTCCATACTCCTCATCGGTGTTAATTGTTCAGATTTGAGAGATGATATTCCTGTGTTCAGTAAAATTACTGATATAATTGTATTCGAATTGACAGTCAGTATTTTTTGCTGACTTGCCAACTAGAAAACCAAGCACAGCAAATTTGCCAGTGTACAATTAACACCACAGGTGTTTAATACTTTTGGTGTCTTGGTGTCTATATGAGTCCCACAAGCCAAGTGTCCAGGTTACACTTTCAAAAGTGTTGAATATATGAAGAGTTTGATTGCAAAACGCGATAAACGCCATTTTTTGACATTTGGATTTTATGATTGGAAATCACTGTTTAGATGTACCCTTATCTATGTGTGAATTGCTGCCATTAACACAATTTAAGAATGAACATTTTAGGCCTACAACAAAATGTATTTTTTCACAAAACGCGATATCCGCCAGACCAGTTTCTTTGCAAAATGCGATATAACAGTTATATAACTGTTATATATAGAACAGTATATGCGCGAGCTCAGCATCCCCTGTGAGAAGAGTCACCGCCGACAAAGTGCTCCAAGTTTGCTCATTGATTTAACGATAATATCAAAACAAAAAAAACATATGTTTTTAAAAAGAGGATTCAATAAGCTAACTAAAAGCGTTTGCCATTTAATTGTTTATACTGTAGGTGAGCTGTCAGTCACAGGCTACGTCCGTCTGTCAGTCAGAGAGTCAAAGCTTCAGAGTCGAGCTAACCTCATGGATTTTGATGACAGATTGGAGCTGGTCATTCCAGCTGCATAATAATAATAATAATAATAATAATAATAATAATAATAATAATAACTTATTATTATTATAACAGTGAAATAAGTCATTAAATATGACGGGACGAGGCGAGCTTGTGTCCGCGGACTCGGTGCAACAAGAACTGTGCCAACATTGGTTTTCAGCAGCAGTGTGGAAGGAAGGAGCCTCCACTCTTTCTGTAACAAGCTACAAGTCGTTTATTTAACAAACTTAATCTTACTTATCTATATTATAACTAATCACAATTAGTCTGAAGCTGTTTAAGGATGGTTGAAACGATAAACATCCTGCAGTTAGTTTGCTTTGACAGCTCAGCCGCTACGCTGTTATCCGACCTTTTCATTCAGGGACCGACCTGGATTACTGGCACATGCCATAGTCACATTATGTTTATTATGGCATTATGTTTTTGAATATTATGAATATTTATGATCTATTGATAAATTATTGATAATTTTCCCACTGATGATCCAAAAGATTTCTCCAAATGCCACAGTGAAGCCTGCTTAAAGCCATTGGTGCTTTAAAAAAAAAAAGTTATGTTATGTTATATTGTGTACATTCTGGCCAAAACTAACTAACTCAGAATCTTATTATTAATAATCAATCTTTGTATATACTGTTCCATATAGTTTTTATTAATTTTTATTAATCAATTTAGGATGTTTGACAATGTTAAGATAAATATGTTGCATTTTGGCATGCTTTTTGGCTTATTTATGAACTATGAATGGACAAAAAATTCAATAAAAAAATATCCTGGATTTGAAGATATCGTGTCCCTGTCCTTCACTGAGCTCCAGTAATAGTTTAACGTACAGAAATTGTGAATAAACTTGACTGTTGATGTCTTCAAAAATAATGCCAAATAACCAACATTTTCAAAATGGATATATCTCGTTTTGCAACGAAACTCTTCATATACTCCTCTGCAGTGTCAAATATATACACTTTTGAAAGTGTAACCTGAACACTTGGCTGGTGGGACTCATATAGACACCAGAAAAGTGTTAAATTCAACACCTGGCAAATTTGCTGTGTGGAGGACCAGGACATACACACATACACAACAGACAATTTAGCTTTTCCAATTCATCTACAGCCCATCTTTGGACTGTGGGAAAATCCGGAGCACTCGGAGGAAACCCACACCAGCATGGGAAGAAAATGCAAACTCCACACAGAAATGCCAGCTGACCCAGCCGAGGCTCGAACCAGCGACCATCTTGCTGTGAGGAGACAGCGCTACCCACTGCACCTACAGTGTTGCCCTCAAATATTAAAAATATATGAAACATAATCTAAAATATGAGCGGCCAACATGATATAACTATAACTGCATGTGTGCATATGCTTGATGGAGTCTGCATTTGTGCATATGCATGCTCTGTGTTTATGTATTGTGTGTGTGTGTGGGAGGATTCAGGGTTAAAGAGCTGTTCTATCAGCAGGCTCCTGCAGCAGTGGTTGCATTGTCTGCTTGAATGCCTGAATTAAAGGACTTTGTCTTCTTTGTGAGGGTAATGGCCTCCTTCACACAGACAGCGCAACAATGGAGAGCGAACAGAGAAGCCCCATCCCTCACCCTCCATCCACTCCCCGCTTTTTCTTGCTCCCTCGTTAATCTTCCACACCTCTCCTCATCTACATCATTTCCACCCTTAAGGAAAGCATGACACCGTCCAACACTTGTTTACGTAAATATCTCTCTACTGTCTGTCTTAATATGTATTTATTAGATTCGTTTCTTCTTCTTGTCATGTTTAATTGCTTAATATTATTATAATTATAGCATATAGGTTTATTTATTGGGGGAGAAAGTGGATTCCAACCGAAAAAGAAGTTGCTGGTTCATTCCGCTGTGGCGACCAATGAATGAATGAACATTATTTCTGCAAGAGTCCCATTAGATGTAATGAACTCCCATGATTCCACACTCAATCTAAATACGCCTTTGTTTGTTGTGAATACACGCCCTCTAGTGGCGAAAATTACATTCATTCATTCATTTTCTTTTCGGCTTAGTCCCTTTATTAATCTGGGGTGGCCACAGCGAATGAACCGCCAACTTATCCAGCATTTTGTTTTACACAGCGGATTCCCTTCCAGCCGCAACCCATCTCTGGGAAACATCCATACATCCTCATTCACACACACACACACACTACGGACAATTTAGCCTACCCAATTCACCAATACCACATATCTTTGGACTGTGGGGGAAACCGGAGCACCCGGAGGAAACCCACACGAACACGGGGAGAACATGCAAACTCCACACAGAAATGCCAACTGGCCCAGCCAAGGCTCGAACCAGCGACCTTTTGGCTGTGAGGCGACAGCACTACCTACCGCGCCACCGTGTCGTTACCGAAAATTACATACTGTGCCTTAAATTTCATTCACTCATTCATTTTCAAACATCTCAAGTTAACAGCAAGTATTTAATTATTCAGTTCATTATATTTATTGACTTGTTTGTTTATTTGATCACTCACAGGCTTACTTTACATATTGGCTCTTTTAAAAGTTGCATTCTGTTTTCCTTTATCAGTTCAGTTGTTTTATTAAATTATAAAAGTCTTCCCTTTGAGAGCTTGACCTCTATTATCCTCTCTTCAGCCCTTTTTTGCTGGATCCCATAATCCTGTCAAGGTCAACAACATCTGCACCTCACATCATTGTCCAATACTTCTTGAAAATAGCATACAGATAAGGGTGAGAACGAATATCTGATGATCTCACCCTTGTGCCCCATCAGATAAAGTCTCGAAGCATGTCTTGCTCAATCTATATATGCTCCCGTAGTTTTAACCATTAGCCCTGCCCCACTTATATAGCAATCAGAGACAACCATCTTCAGACAGATCCACGATAAGCCTTCTACTGGTTTTTAATTAGCTTTATGTACTAAGATTAAGATTCATTTGCAATCAAACAAGTCTGTTGGAGTTTGTTGGACCGTTGGATGTTGAGATCAGCAAATCAGTACTCAACAGCCTCTGGTGGATTTATGAGAAATGGTCCACATGAGAAAATGTGCCCATGGTACATACTGTATTTCTCAGTTCTAAAAATGTAGCCCTGGGCACATATTCCCAATTAGCCTGGGTTGGAATAAACATTCAATCATTCAGTCAATTTATTTATCAGGGATAACCACAGCGGAATGAACCACTAACTATTCCAGCATGTGTCTTACGCAGCGGATGCAACCTAGTACTGCGAAACGCCCATACATTTACACACACTCATACATTCATTCATTCATTCATTTTCTTTTCGCCTTAGTCCTCTTTATTAATCCGGGGTCGCCACAGTAGAATGAACCACCAATTTATCCAGCATTTTGTTTTACGCAGTGGATGCCCTTCCAGCCGCAACCCATCTCTGGTAAACATTCATACATTCTCATTCACACACATACACTACGGACAATTTAGCTTACCCAATTCACCTGTACCGCATATATTTGGAGAAACCGGAGCACCTGGAAGAAACCCACGCGAACACGGGGAAAACATGCAAACTCCACACAGAAACGCCAACTGACCCAGCCAAGGCTCGAACCAGCGACCTTATTGCTGTGAGGCGACAGCACTATCTACTGCGCCACCGTGTCGCCCCCACACTCATACACTATGGCCAATTTAGGTTATCCAATTCACTAACAACGCATGTCTTTGGACTGTGAGGGAAACCGGAGCCTCCAGAGGAAACCCACGCAAACACGAATAGAACATGCAAACGCCACAAAGAAATACAAACTTGTCTAGGTGGGACTCATGACCATGCAGCCCATTTGGAACAAACACTATGGAAGCCAAGTCAAAATCTTCGTTCTTCAAAATATCTTCTATTTTTGTACAATTGAAGTAAGAAATTTTTCAAAATGTGGAGGGAGAGTATGCTGTGAGACTTTTCCTTTTTGGGTGAGCTGTCCCTTTAAGAACATAGAGTTATACTCCAGATTAGAAGGTTAATTTGTATGTTAATGTATACTGTGTCAGAGAGGGGATCTACTGGAACTTATTTATCACTTATTTACAATAGGATATTACTGCAAATGGAGAAGTCATTATTTCTGAGAAACCCAAGAATCATCTTCATTTTTATCAGTTAAACACTCACACAGAAAGCCATTCCTCTTCTCTCTTTATCAGTTAAACGCATGCTGTGCGGAAATGAGGATCTCCAGCCTGGCGCTGATGCTGTCTATTACCCACAATGTTTTTCTAGTCAGCTGTGATAATGGATATGCAAATGATATGTAAATACAGCTAATGGACATGTTTCAATTGACAAGACACGAACGAGAAAAAAAAAAATCGAGGACGAAATGGTCAGAAATACTTTATGTGTCATCGTAAAAGCATCATTCACAACGCTTTTAGATGAGATTACGGAGTTGTGATGCTATGTGATGTCAGAGAAGCTTATTTAAAACAACATTTCCCATAATGCTTTACAATAGAAGAAATCTTTGGTGCCACATACAAAATATATATTCCCTTAGATGTGATGGTGAGTGTGCAGAATCAAAAATATACAGTGCAAGTAACGCATGCTGAACGAGTGACTCTAATGAACCAATTCTTTCAGTGAATCATGACATACAGATCAGCGCCAACCTGATTTTACCAAGTTGGACATGTTCCTGGATTAACATTTATGTTGATCCTGGAACAACAATCCAATCAGCTGATCAGAATTAAGGGATACGGTTACCGTTTATGTTCAGTTTAGGTTATGTTTATGCACTTCTACATGATTGTTATCCAGCTATTATTTCCCTCTGATTTTGAGAATAATTGACAGTTATATTTGGGTTCAGGGGTAAGGAATAGGTATGGATTTTATTTTCGAACAAAAATGATGTTCCAGGATCAACATAGATGTTAATCCAGGATCACAGCAAAATCATGATACCTCAGATCGATGTAATCTGAGAATATTACTAAAAACCAACAGGATTTATAGAGTCAGTTAAAAACTACAAGGGCAAAGTATTTTTTTTCTTAATGGCATTCAAAGTTGAGTGGTTCACCACAAAACTAGCAATGTGAGCTAACAAAATCAGTATGGTTAATTTTGAATTCATGTGTATTTTAAAAGAACATTGCATGGAGAATTTTGTAAGTAATCTAGAAGTAAACTACTGTACGTTATAGTTATATTTGGTTTAACGTTCTGGAAACCTAATGTTTTTGGAACCAAAGGTTGTTAGCTATCCCACACGGAAAAAACCTATATAAACATATATGTTTTAATAAAGGTTTTGATGTAAGTTAAAATTGGCCGTTTTCCTATATTATATGCACATATATGCACATATATCTAAACCTATATTAAAGCATATGTGTTTATATAGGTTCTTTCCATGTGGGCTCGCACTTATTTGCCATAGTTAAATTCCATTACATGCAATTACATGTGATAACAATTTGTTCGCACTTACATACGTTTTTGTGCACCTCAATTTTGCCTATATGTGGCAAATATGCAGCGTATATATGATCATATATGTGCATATATACTGCAGGTTTCATATAGGTGCATATATCCTCATTTAGGTTCTTTTAATGTAGGCTCTTATAATTCTTTATTTTTATCTCACAAGGTCAATTCCCCCCTCTCATAGGAAGACTCAGAACTAAGATATGAAGTCTAAAAAATCAGTATAGTCCAAAAGTTTCTCTTCATTTTCTATATTGAGAGTTTGTTTTGCATGAATGACGTTTTTACTAATCTCTTGCAATTCAATTTATTTCCCCTAACTGCACGTTTATAACTTTAAAAAGTGAGTTACAAAGTCACAATTCTGAGATAAATGTTATGAGATCTAATCTAACAATTGCAAAAAAAAAATGATATTATTCATTCATTCATGCATTTTCCTTTGGCTTATTCCCTTTATTAGGGGTCGCCACGGCGGAATGAACCGCCAACAATTTCAGCATGCACTTTAAACAGTGGATGTCCTTCCAGCCTCAGTCCAGTACTGGGAAACACCCATAATCTTGCATTCACACACACACTCATACACTAAGACCATTTTTGTTTATCCAATTCACCTATAGCGCATGTTTCTGAACTGTGGGGGAAACTGCAGCACCCGGAGCAAACCCACACCAACACGGGGAGAACATGCAAACTCCACACAGAAATGCCAACTGGCCCAGTCAGGACTCGAACCAGCAACCTTCTTGCTGTGAGGCAACAGTGCTATCCACTGAGCCACAATGCCACCCAATAAGTTATATGGTAAACAGTTAAAAATACAATGGCTATTTTTTAAAGTGTAACATTATAAAAATATAATAGAATGATATCAGAGATTTCAATGGCTAGTTTATACAAATACATTCACACTCCCTTCACAGGGCGGAAGAGAGATTTAATGAGTTATGAGGAAAGTATGCCATTAGGACTAAACGCAAGGGGTGCTAAGTCATCAGCACACACACACATACGCACACACACCCTGCGGGCCACTGCCCCCCTGAGAGCTGCTAATGATGAAGAAAAACGCAGACAGACAGACCTGGTCCCATTTGCAAAGACTACACATGCAAATATGCACACACACGCACATGCTGAGGCTCTGATTGAGTTTCCAGCTCTCTGTAGACATCATTACTAACCCATCATAAATTTACAATCTCATGATTACACTTTGTTTGTTTGTTTGTGTGCAGCGTGTCAGAGAGACCACGCTTATCTGTTCGCATTATTTAAAAAATGTCAAAAACAATTGTGTAACCTACATGCTTCTCCACAAGAACTCGCACACCCGAAGGCATTTTCTTCTCCTTCATACAGCAGTGTCATTTTCTGAGTTTGTTTCTGAATTTTTTTCAGTTCGGATGCTTTACTCTTGGGTTTTCTCTCATCTGCTGGTCGTTCACTACAAAAAAAAAAGAGAGAAAGAAACTGTCTTCACACTTGCATCCAATTACTCTGATACTGCCAGTTTCGGCTCTCAAGAGAGGCATTCAGTGAATTTAATGAATCAATTCTGAATCCCCCCCCAAAAGAGACACTGCAGCCCTGGGGGCAAGTGCAACATTAGCAGGTCTGAAGAGTTTTAGGTGAACCTGAATGTCCTCCCATGTTTCAAGGAAATAAACATCCCATGAAAATATTATCTACAGTACGGGCATCACGGTGGTGAAGTGAGTAGCACGATTGCCTCAAAGCAAGAGGGCTGATGGTTCGAGCCTCAGCTGGATCAGTTGGCATTTCTGTGTGGAGTTTGCATGTTCTCCCCGGGTGCTCCGGTTTTCCCCACAAGTCCAATAATGTGAAGAATAGGTAAATTGGGTAAGCTAAATTGTCTGTAGTGGCGCCACGGTGGCCTAGTGGGTAGCACGATTGCCTCACAGCAAGAAAGTCACTGGTTCGAGCCTCGGCTGGGTAAGTTGGCATTTCTGTATGGAGTTTGCATGTTCTCCCCGTGGTTGCGTGGGTTTCCTCCGAGTGCTCCGGTTTCCCCCACAAGTCTAAAGACATGTGGTATAGGTGAAATGGGTAAGCTAAATTGTCCATAGTGTATGAGTGTGAATGAGTGTGTATGGATGTTTCCCAGAGATGGGTTGCAGCTGGAAGGGCATCCGCTGTGTCTCAAAGCCCAGCCAGGACTCGAATCAATGACCTTCTTGCTGTGAGCTGATAGTGCCAACCGCTGAGCCACTGTGTCAAAAAATTAAAAATGCTAGATGATGTCTATTGTTTGCTCTCTAATCAGTGTTTCGGTGCTGTCTGCAAAGCTTTGTGCACATTAGGCAGTTATTTTCCTCCAAAATTGCTAGATTTATTCATGACGGCAAATATCAGCCATTTAACCATGTTCATTTTTGCACTTATTGAAAATTATGTTCAGCACTTTGCGAGATCTCGTTTTTATGTCAATTTAATCAAAGCTAAACAAGCAAAACAAGGAACTGGTATAGTGGGAGAGGGAGTTTGGAAAAACAGTAAATTGGATGAATGAACATGCTAATGTCTTTGTTTACTGGAAATAATCATCACTCAAGTATGAAATCAAAATACACACATATTACAGACATTACACGGTGCGATTTAAAATCAAAATGTGGACAATTACAGCAAAACAAACTGCATGATGAAGACACATTGCTCACACACCAGAGAATCTGAAGCTCAGAGATCTGCTTCAACCGCTGGGGGCTAATGGACCGGGCCATATTACGTCATTAAATGAATATTGTTTTTTTTTCTCGTGTAATTATGTGAATCTCCAGCAGTGTGAAGAACTTCAGATTCCACGTCTTTGATTAGTGCAATTTGCACAATATTTTACACGGTACCAAACATTGTGATTCAATTGAATGATTTAAAATGGTTTTGTGTTTCTTCATTAATAGTTGTCAGTGTTATTAATGCGTCATGTTATCTTATATTCGCAGATAATACTATTCATAAAGGATGTTATTAAAAATAAAGGTTCCTTATGGACTCTTTTTACATTTCTGGGTTTCTTAGTTGTCAAATTGTCATAGCTGGGTAAACTTAGAGAGCTAGCGGTATTCTTGCTGTGAGGCAACAGTGCTAGTCACTGAGCTGCCATGCCGCCCATTCTGGATAAAGTTGGAGGAAGGGGAGGAAGGGGGTTTCTTCCAGATGAAGATCCAGTAGTTGTAGAAAGGAAATGAGGATATATATAATAACCTTTTGATTGGAGGATGGTGATTAGCTAATGTGGGCCATGTGGGTCAATCGTTAATCATTAAACCAGAGCACCGGGAGGAAACCCACACAAACACGGGGAGAACATGCAAACTCCACACAGAAATGCCAACCAACCCAGCTGAGGCTCGAACCAGCGACCTTCTTGCTGTGAGGCGATCATGCTACCCACTACGCCACCGTGGTGCCCTAATATTAGATTTAATATTAAACTTGACTTTTTTGCATTCCTATTTGCTAAAATAATAAAAGAAAAACTTGATGGTGTTATCAAGACTTTAAAAAAAAGGAGAAAAAAATAGCGTGAGACTTATACCGGCAGAAGAAGGAAGAGCATCAGATTTACTGTCCCGCTCATAGCCGCTGAATTACAAACACCTCACATAATTAGTTTTTTCTAAACTTATGCAAAAAAGTGCTATAAAGTATAGCTTCATAAATGTACAAGTTTCTAAAAAAATCCAAATATTAATATATAGGGGGTCAATAATTGTCACAATAATTTTAAACCCTTGTTCAGTTTTTTCTCTCTCAATATGTCCAAATGTACAATAACGTTTTAAAATGTGTGATATTTGTAAACTTTTGGAAATTTCTATAAAAAAAGTTGGGATAAAAATCTAAATATTAGGAGGGATTTAAGATAATAATGACTTTTAAATGCCTCATAACCATCTTGTGAAAAGAATCCATTGGTTCCATGAAGAACCTTCAACATCCATGAAACCTTTTCATTCCAGAAGTTTCTTTTCAGTGGAAAATGTCTTTTGCATTCTTCACACTATGAGGAAAAAAAAGGTTCTTTGCAGAAATTTTCACTAAAAGGTTCTGTGGAGCAGAGTTTCCCAACCCTGTTCCTAAAGGCACACCAACTGTACACATTTTCATCCTCTCCCTAATCAAACACACCTGAATCAACTCATCAGAACATTGGAAGAGACTCCAAAACTTGACATGAATGGGTCAGATAAGGGAGACATCCAAAATATGTACTGTTGGTGTGCCTCCAGGAACAGGGTAGGGTCGACTCTGTTAGCTCTTCGTGGACCTTTATTTAATTTAATTATTTTTTTAAGCAAAACACACATACAAACACTCCCTTAAGCGATTAATAACATAGTCTCTCCCTGACTCCTTCCGGAAAGTCAGAGTGTGGTGTCATTAAGCAGAAAGACGAGGCGGGGTTGTTTAAACTCTTTTGCCATTAATGCCAATGCAGGAAATATCAAGCATCCGTAAAGAACAACCCAACGCCTCCCCTCTGCCCCGGAAATGTGCCTTACCTTTTCACACAACACCCCCACCTAAAACGAATTAGCCACTTAGGATGCAATATTGGCACTTGTAGATTGAATTAAATGCGGCAGACTCTTAAGACTTTTTTTAAGTCTTTAATTAGCTCTAATAAATGGAGACGCTGCGCAGTGTCGTATTGAAGTGCATTGAAGGCTTGCTAATCACTTTAAAAGCTCAGAGGCAGATGTCAGGATTGGTGTGACGCGTGGCTGGAAAATGTGAACCGTTTAAAAGGATTTTTTTTCTGTCTTTGTGCATATTTGTGTGAATGGTGTAGGTACTGACGTCTTTTGAATGAGAGCGATTATATGTGGGTGGGTAGATATGAACCACCATAAGAGAATAGGGAGGATCTTGCCACACACACACACACACACGCACACACATTTTCACTGGTGCAGCAAATGTACTGTAGCAGAAGTAACTGGGGTTGGGCTATTGTTATGATTATAATTATATATGTATGTATATATATATATGTATGAGCCTGGTCTGATGAGTCTCGATTTTTGCTGCGACATCTGGATGGTAGGGTCAGAATTTGGCCTCAACAACATGAAAGCATGAATCTATCCTGCCTTGTATCAACTGTTTGGGCTGGTGGTGATGGTGTAATGGTGTGGGGGATATTTTCTTGGCATACTTTGGGCCCATTGGTACCAATTGAGCATTGTGTCAACGCCACAGCCTAAGGTATTGTTGCTGACCATGTCCATCCCTTTATGACCACAGCGCACTCATCTGCTGATGGCTACTTCCAGCAGGATAACGCACCGTGTCATAAAGCTTGACTTATCTCAGACTGGTTTCTTGAACATGACAATGAGTTCACTGTACTTTTGAATTAACATTGCACTTTTCAAGCATCTTAATTGCCTAAATTTAAGAATAAGAATGTTACTAATGCTAATAATGTTTCGATATGATATAAATTGTATCATTATTAATATTATTTATTGACATTTTAAAAAAAGAAAACAAGCTGAGTCCCTTTAGTAATCTGGGGTCGCCACAGTGGAATAAACCGCCAACTTATCCAGCATATGTTTCACGCAGCGGATGCCCTTCCAGCTGCAACCGATCACTGGGAAACATCTATACACAATCATACACTACAGACAGTTTGGCTTACGCAACTTACCTGTGCCACATGTCTTTACCCAGCTAACAGAGAACGTTCCCAGAACATTCACTAACGTTCTTTAAAAGTTGTGAAAATGTTAGCACAGAACGTTATCAATGGAACAATTTTAGAATGTTCTCATAAAGTTGTTAATGTCCTTGTAACGTTGTTAAAAAAACGTTCTTAGAACAAAGTTCTTGGAACGTCTTCAGGACGTTATTTGTACTTGTTGAACGTTCTCATAAAAATGATGGAAAACGTTCTTAGAACAAAGTTCTTGGAATGTCTTCAGGATGTTATTTGTACTTGATGAACATTCTCATTGTAGGTCTTATGAACGATGTAAGAACGTTATGCTAACCATAAAGAAACATTCTAGCAACATTAAGCACCTGGACATTTCAACGTTATTGGAACGTTACAAATAAACGTTTTTAGAACATTATATTTTGGTGGAAATTTAGGTTTTAAAAACGTTGTAAGGACATTATGCTAACATTAAATAAAGTTCTAGTAACATTAAGCAAACTGGACATTTCAACATTCTCGGAACGTTACTGATAACGTTATGAGAACGTTCTCACAACCTAAATTTGTTAGCTGGGTAGACTGTGGGGGAAACCAGAGCACCTGGAGGAAACACACGAACATGGGGAGAACATGCAAATTCCACAAAAGAAATGCCAACTGACCCAGCTGAGGCTCAAACCAGAGACCTTCTTGCTGTGAGGCGATCGTGCTACCCACTGCACCACCGTGATGCCCCAAATATATTTATATATTTTTATATTAATTAATTAATTAATTCATTCATTCATTCATTTTCTTTTCGGCTTAGTCCCTTTATTAATCCGGGGTCGCCACAGCGGAATGAACCGCCAACTTATCCAGCATTTGTTTTACGCAGCGGATGCCCTTCCAGCCACAACCCATCTCTGGGAAACACATCCATACATTCTCGTTCACACACATACACTATGGACAATTTAGCTTACCCAATTCACCTGTACCGCATGTCTTTGGACTGTGGGGGAAACCGGAGCACCCGGAGGAAACCCACGCAACCACGGGGAGAACATGCAAACTCCACACAGAAATGCCAACTAACCCAGCCAGGGATCGAACCAGCGACCTTCTTGCTGTGAGGCGAACGTGCTACTCACTACGCCACCGTGGCGCCCTTTATATTAATTATTATATAATAATATACCGCTAATAATAAAATAACATTATAATAAGTGGTGTCACATAATCTTACCAAAATACAGTGGAAACTAATACACAAGTAAAAACAAATCCGCATGTAATAGTTTCCTTTTTTCTTTGTGCATATATTTAAAAGAGATGTGTGGAATCAGAGAGCAACCAGGAGGGGAAAAAATCTGTTAAATAACTATAAAGTGAACTCCACCTGATGTCCTATTTTCAGTAAATGTCAGATATAATGATGCGTTTTAAATGTAACTGCACATACACTGAACGAGGCCAGTAGGAGCAGAGGCCATATATGTGTCAAATGGAAAAACAAAAAAACTCTGAACATGACACATCCATGATATAGAGCAGAAGTCCTCATTTAGACATCCAATTGAACTCTTCTCTACCTGTCACTTCCACAATCTGTATAACACACACACACACCAGACCAGGCTGCACAGAGAGATAAAACACACACACAGTGGGCAAAGGACCCGTCAAATGGCAGGCAAAGACACACACACACACACACACACACACACACACACACATACCATAATTGTTTGAGAGCATTCTTAAATGAATCTCTTAATGCTGTAAAGGAAAGGTTATTAAGAGCCTCTGTGATTCGGCAGCCAAGGAGTCTCTCTGTTTCTTTCACATTTAATCTCAAATGGGTCTGAAAGAGTTCCACACATGCAGGTCATCATTCAATTATAGCTCATTGATAAGCTGCCAAACTCACACCTGCTAGCACTTTTCATTTTGAATTATATTTGAAATGGATTTATTGATTTTATATAACATCCCTCTCTCTCTTCCTCAATTAGATCTGTTGAGGGTTGCATGCTGCTATAAAATTTACTTTTTATGGTGTAATGGGATGAAGTGTGTGTGTGTTTGTGTGTTGCTGGGGAAAAAAGGTTGCTTTATGCATCGGCTCTGAAACATAGACTTTATTCAAACAAACAATTAAAAATAGTGATATCTGCTCAAGTACAATTAAAAGCAGATCTGCACACATTCGTACAACATTCTTTCCGATGACACATCAACATAGCCTCGGTGAGAGCTACCATCGTTGTTAGACGACAGACATTTTCTTATTTACAGTTTGGTTAGGATGAAGAATGTGAAAGACGTGGGGAGAAAAAAAAAGAAGTAAAAAAGGAAAGAAAGAAAAAGTCAGAGGGAACCGCTTCGTGATAAGGAATTAACACGACGTGAAAGTTTTCCAGAAGAAGTTCTTGCATCCGGCTTTGCGCTCGCGGGGTGCGAGCATGGGGCCGGCGGCGCGCTCGAGCTCCAGACGCACATCATCTTTCTCCACGGCGCGCGACAGATCCTCGGGCTCCAACGCCTCGTTTTCTGCTTGCACGAGGTCTGAAAGCAGGTCTGCGAGTGTGTATCTGGCGAGTTCCTGACAATTGAAAGAATAAAGGAGAGGTTGAAAACTTTATGATATGCAATCGCATCACTTGTTGCAACTCAAAGTGCGTCAGATAAAGATAAAAGCTAAAAGGTTTGCGCAAAGCGTCTTTTGGACACTGGATTAGTTTTATCTTTTATTAACAATTTTGCATTGAATAAACCCAATGTTTTAAAAGGATAGTTCATCCAAAACATGGAATTTCTGTCATTTCTCACCCTTGACTTGATTTACTTTTGCTCAACACAAAAGAAGATATTTTGAAGAATGTTGTAAACCGGGATAACAGGGAAATACATAATGTGGAAGTCAGTTAGGTTTACTGGTTTATAACATTCTTCAAAATAATCTTCAAAATATCTTATCTTAAACAGAACAAACAAGTCGAGGGTTTGGAGTAAATTATGACAAAATCGTCATTTAGGTAAGCTTTTAATAATTTTTTAATCACTTTTACGTCAAAAATCTTGCTTTTTTAGGATCACGTAAATTCACTTTTAAAAATGAAGACTTTATTGGCGTTAAAGGTTCCATGAATAACCTTAAAAATAATAAAATTGCACAAGTCTCTTAGTGTTATTCAATACGAAAAAAAAACTATTTTTAAAAACTACTATAAAGTTTTTTTGAAGCCAACATCTTGAAAAACTCCATTCGGAACCCTTCTTTTAAAGAATATCAGTGTTTTTAGGTAGGTAACATTTGAAACATCTGAAATAGTAAGTGTTATTTTACACGCATTACAGCTTCAGTTTGCTTATTTATTTCATATAACATTTATATTTTGTACAGCTTGCAGATTACCAAAGCCCTGAAACCAGAAACATAAACTTTAGATTATTAACATCATTAATCAGCGTTATGCACGTTGAAACGATCTCTCAATATATTCCCTATGCATTCTAATAACTTGACCGCTTCCGTCGATTTCAGGACCACGGACAGTGCTTTCGTTCATTCTCATCAAACCCTAATCAGTTATCATTCAAATCACTTACATTGTCTATCAAATTGAATTGGCCAGACATGCCGTGTCTGTAAGTGCTGTTTTACCTGTTTTCCAGCAGGGTTGAGGAGAGATCTTTGCAGAAGTTGGCGGAGTTTGGCATCTGACGGCGCTGCTGAGACGCTGCTGACGGCGAGCGCGAGGGACACGAGCGCCAGTGCGCACTGGATACGTGTGGAGAGCATCTTTGAAAGTGTTTATTTGGTGAGAGAGTAAAAGAACAGAGATGCGTCTGGTAAGTTCTCTTTGCTCCTTCTGTTGCAGCTCATTCCTCCAAAGTTGCCTTTTAAACGATCCGCCTGACGTCAGGAGGCGAGGGGGGTTTCCTCCGCGTGCGCTCGAGTGATGCTGAGTGACAAAGATGACACCGATTAGGGGCGTGAATCCTACCGGAGGTGAAAGGGATTAATGATCGATTTAACCTGTAACCGTCACTGCAACCCTGAGCACACCGCTATTACTGGGAGATTTGTCTGTGTGTGTGTGTGTTTGTCAGAGTTTGCCGACATTGTCCAAGTATGTCCATAGTAACACATTAGAGGGATAGTTCACCCAAAACTGAAAATTCTTCTCTAATTTTCTCACACTTTACTTGTTTTAAACCCTTGCAAGTTTTTTCTGTTAAACACAAAAGGATATATTTTAAAAAGTGCTGTAAATCTGTAACCACTGACTTCCATAATAGGAAAAATAAATACTATGGAAGCCAATAGAGGTTTTCAGCTTTCTTCAAAATATCTCCTTTTGTTTTCAACAGAAGAAAGAAGGTTTGGAATTATTTGAGGGCGAATAAATGATCATTTTTGGATAAACTATCCCTTTAAATCCGTCAGTCTTTAAAATGTCTTTCGTATGATAGGAAATATGTGAGTATCCTACAATTTCCGCAGCACTTGTGAAGGTCAGACTGTTGAAATGTTGTCAATAGTAGGTGTCTGCACTTAGGAAGACATCTGAAGTGCTCTTATCAGGTACAAACGCTTGAAACGCTAACAAATAATGGTTTTATTTTAAAATACTAATATTAATAAGTTTGTGTAAAGGTTAGAATTTAAAATAAAATGAAACACCTTTGGCATTTGGCATGGTCTCGAATACAATTAAACCAACAAATTGTAGCCCATTCAGATTGTGAATGAGACATGATCACATCACAATATTCAATTTATATAAAAAAAAATAAATAAATAAATAAATAAACACACAAACAAATAAAAAAAACAATAAATAAATATAGGGCGATGCAGTGGCGCAGTAGGTAGTGCTGTCACCTCACAGCAAGAAGGTCGCTGGTTCAAGCCTCGGCTGGGTCAGTTGGCGTTTCTGTGTGGAGTTTGCATGTTCTCCCTGTGGTTGCGTGGTTCTCCCTGCATTCGGGTGCTGTGTGCTCTGGTTTCCCCCACAAGTCCAAAGACATACAGGTGAATTGGTTAGGCTAAATTGTCCGTATAGTGTATGAGTGTGAATGAGTGTGTATGGATGTTTCCCAGAGATGGGTTGTGGCCGGAAGGGCATCCGCTGCATAAAACATGTGCTGGATAAGTTGGCGGTTCATTCGGCTGTGGCAACCCCAGATTAATAAAGGTACTAAGCCGAAAAGAAAATGAATGAATATATATATATATACGGAAAAAGCATTTAGGACAAAGATGTTTATAGTTTGCTCTTTGAATCTGACAATAAATGGGAATTATTCAGCAAATGTTAAGTAATCACGCCAGTAGGTGGCAATGGATTATGTTTATGAATGACTTCATGATTCAACTAATTCACTCACAAAAGCTGAATAATTCCAGACAATTAAAATTGCCTTTGAATCCAAAAGGTATGATATCAACCAAAATATAGAAAATTTGCTGTAACTCACCCTTAGGAAGTCAGTTTTAGGTGATATTTTCTTCTTCAGTAGGACATTGAAGATTTTTAGCTGAAACTGTGGGGTTTGTTGATTCATAAAATGCAGGTCAACGGATACTTTGAGAGTAAAAAAAAAACATATATGCAAAACTAAATGAATACATTAATGACAAATACATTGAGGTCTTACAAAGCGAACCGATCAGTCTATGTAAGAAACGGAACATTATTATCTTTCATCCACAGCCTCAACAAATGGGGCTTATTTTCTGACAGTCAAAAAAAAGTGACTGTGAGTGTTTCACTGCTTCTTTTCAACTGATTTGTTTAAAGTCTGAATCATTCAGGAATTATGTTTAATTTCTAACTAATGTTTGGATACAAATATTATGTCTCCAAAATTTAAGTTTGAAGTTTTATAGCTTGGCTTATTAAAATTGCTAGACTATACAATATGTTGGCTCGTTTCACCAATAACTGCTGATGCCATAACATGATTGCTTTCTCAAGACATGGTTAAAATGATGTTAAAGTGAGAAGAAGTTTTGTCCTTTTTAAAGTTCAAGCTGGCAAGGCAAATCTAAAGAAATTCAACATTGGTTATACTGTATTATGGTAAAAGTGTTTGTTGTTAATGTTGCTTAAGTAGAATGGTTATCATTTACTTTATATAACATAAGTTTACTACAAATGCCATGAATTAACTATGGTTAGTGTAGCAAAACTATGGTTACTATGATTTAACTACAATAATATATGAACAGTATATAAATACAATCCTTATTTGTAGGTCAAACCATGGACGTTTAAAATGGATCTAGCTAATAATAAAACAAAGTATTATTATTATACGCATTAATATTATTATTTTTAATAGCAAATTTCTATTGTGCATTCCAGTGCTGGTTGAATGTGGGTCCTCTGGTAACCTAACCAACACGTCTATAGGGCAAAACAATTAATAGCTGCTGGTTTTCTTTACACTGGCTCATGAGTGCACGCACTGACGTCAAGGTTTCCGAGAAGAGCCTCGTTTCTTTCTGCTTTAGCCGGGCACCACAGACAGTGGATATGTTTGCCCCTCCATGGGGGTTCTCGGTCTCCTCCGTTCCTCTAATTAAGACACAAGCTCCTATTAAGCGACGGTAATGGCCAGTCATGATCCACGCGGCGCGCGCCTTCTGATCCGTGATGTGTTTGAGAAGAACTCGCGCTAATTCCGCTGAACCCGCCGGGACGGATAGACGGCCTTACCGGCTCATGGACTGCGAACCCGGTGACTTGGGACGCATCCGAAGCTGCATTATTTACGTAGTTACTATTTTTCGCACACCAGCACGCCGCGCATGCTGTTAAGTGCAAATGAAGCTCAGACTAACCTTTACCGACAGTATTTTTCACAGCCTGTATTTTTCAACGCTAATTGCAATCATGTGTGCGTCGAGCGCGCGCACTGGCCTTTGGCGGTCTGAGACTACAAACATATTTAGACACACCCGCTGATGGCGCTGATTTCTACAATGCTTACCTACAAACTACACGAGGGCTTCTAAATTTATATACGTGCAAATTATGAAGGATATTATTCTGGTACACAATACAATTATTGCCCGTATGGAAAAAGTAGCAGACATACAATAAGGAGCCTTGATAAATATATTGGACTTTAAAGGCGTAGTTCCCCCAAAACTGAAAATTCTGTCATGGTTTTCTTGCATTTGTCACAAATCTGTTTTCATTTCTTTCTCTGTTGATCAAAAAAGAAGTTATTTTGAAGAATGTTGGAAACCAGTAACTTTTGAGTTCCATCGTATTTGTTTTTCCTACTATGGGTGTCAGTGGAACTGGTGAGTAACATTTTTCAAAATAACTTCTTTTGTGTTCAACAACATTCATTCATTCATTTTCCTTCAGCTTAGTCCCTTTATTTATCAGGGGTCGCCACAGCGGAATGAACTGGCAACTAGCATATGTTTTATGCAGCGGATGCCCTTCCAGGTGCAACCCAGTACTGGGAAACATCCATACATTCACACATGCACTCACACACTTATAGCGCATGTCTTTGGACTGTGAGGGAAACTGGAGCACCCGGAGGAAACCTACATGAACACAGGGAGAACATGCAAACTCCACACAGAAATGCCAACAGGCCCAACTGGAACTTGAACTAGCTGCCTTCTTGCTGTGCCCTGTTCAACAACAAAGGAAAAAAACGAACTCAAAAAGGTTTGTAACCCCTTGATTGTGAGTAAATACTGAGTACATTTAAATATTTACGTGAACTATCCCTTCAAAAACAACGCAAATATGGATTAATTTGTGTTAGAAATGTAAAAACCAAGTGCTATTTATTTTAAATGTTTATAATAGACAGGAATATAAATGAAATCAATAGAAAAGTATAAGACAAAATACTGAAGAAAAATTAAGGATAGTGTCCAAAACATTCTTTATTTGTTTAATTAACTTTGTTTTTTTTGCTGAATCTGTGGTTATTTGCAATGGGCTATACGCACACAGACTTTTAATTTTAGTCCACCAGCCCCAGGGCTTCCGGTTACTTGTCATCCCATACAAAATCGCTGCATTTAAGATCTGATTTCTCAAAAAAACAGCGATCTTCAATGCCTGGCTGAGATATGATATAAAGTGGGTATCAGACCAAACAAGAAGGACTGCATTAAATTACATTTTTCTATGCCATGTCTTTAAAATTTGGAAATTAATTTGATATTTTCAATGGAATTTATGCGCTAGCCTGCCCGCTAATGACGGCGCCTGCGTTTAAACGGTCTTTTGTCTCTTATTACGCTTTAACAACCAAATGGATGCTTAAGTTTATTTAACTGATTATATTTGAATTACATTACGACATCGATGCTGTAAAAGGAACCTTATGAAATTGAAAATAGTCACACAAAGCTTTCCCCAAGTTCATCATTGGCTGAAAAACACTAGCTGTGCATATACTGTAGACCACTTCAATGTGGTCAAATCCTTGGGCCGTGAACATTTCTTTCGAGTTATCAAACTATTTCATAACTCTAACAGGAGGCAATTCAATAATAACTTAATAATGAAACAGCCTCAGTAACATTATTTATCAATATGGGGCTCTTGTTTGATTCTCGGAAGCTATAAAAATTGAGAATATAAAACAGGAAATACGTTGGGACTATTGTTTTTGATTACATCCCTCAAAAAGGCCTAAAGCCCATTCATATAATATAAAAAATAAACATGCAGGAGAAACAAAATTAGGTTAAAGTTAATTAAAAGGCAAAGGTAAATTGATACTCTTAAAAATAAAGGTTTACTGTAAGTATTGATAAAGAACCTTTAACTATTCATGGAATCTTCATTCATTCATTCATTCATTTTCCTTCAGCTTAGTCCCTGATTTATCAGGGGTTGCCACAGTGAAAAGAACCGCCAACTATTCCAGCATATGTTTCACACAGCGGATGCCCGTCTGGCTGCAACCCAGTACTGGGAAACACTCAGACGCGCTCTCATTCTCTCACACACACACACACACACTACGGCCAATTTGGTTTATTAAATTCAGTCATACCGCATGTCTTTGAACTGGGGGAAATCCATGTGAACACGGGGAGAACATGCTAAACTGGCCCAGCCGGGACTCGACCCAGCGGCCTTCTTGCTGTGCTTACCACTGAGCCACCATGCCATCCCCCATGGAACCTTTTATTCAGTTCTTTGAAGTGAAAGTAAAGGGATTTAGTTGATTAAAATCTTTACCACACTAGGTAATAATTGGTTCTTTTATAGAAACTGTTGACTGAAAGTTATTTATTATAAGAAATGGGTTTCTTATCATATGAAGGGCACTTAAACTGTTGTCCATTATAAGTATCGTTTTGTACAAAAGTTTGCAACGGTTCTTCATGGAACCACATCAAATATTTTTAAAAGTGTGTTTCTTTGCTATCAATTCATAAAAAGGTTGAACATTAACAGTGTATTTTAAGTGTTTAAATAAGTTTAAGTACTTCAGGACTTGCAGATATAGACACTTTCACCAAGCACTCTCCATTAGGTTAACAAATCTGCAGTGTTTTAATTAAAGCTTTGGTTTATTGAAGGCCATTTACAATCTCATTTTCTCATTCTCTTTGTAAAACAGATTCTGGACTTTTCTCATTATAATGAATGTGCTGATTGAAGTTAAAAATTGAGCGGCTGAAATCCTACACTGCAGCACGAAAAGGCCTTTCTGATTAACTGCACAAAACCAAAGAATTTTTCATTTTTAGCTTAATAAAACAGATCTCTAATCAGAACTAGTCAGCTGCTTTCTCCATCACTTTTCTCTTTAATTGTGAGTCAGCCTTCAGGTTTGGGAATTTTAATTAGAAGTGCTTGCTAAGGGTTAGCAACAATTGGCATACACGATGCTTGTTTTGCATCTCAACCATTAAGCACTTTGGAGTCTAGCTTGTCCTTAGACACAAATTCATTCTTTCATTCATTTTCTTGTTGGCTTAGTCCCTTTATTAATCTGTGGTCTCCACAGCGGAATCAACCGCCAACTTATCCAGCATATTTTTTACGCAGCGGATGCCCTTCCAGCCGCAACCCATCTCTGGGTAACATCCACACACACACACATTCACACTCATACACTACGGACAATTTAGCCAACCCAATTAACCTATACCACATGTCTTTAGACTTGTGGGGGAAACCGGAGCACCCGGAGGAAACCCACGCAACCACGGGGAGAACATGCAAACTCCACACAGAAATGCCAACTGACCCAGCCGGGGCTCGAACCAGCAACCTTCTTGCTGTGAGGCGAACGTGCTACTTACTATGCCACCGTGGCGCCCTTAGAAACAAATAAAAATCATTTTTTTTCTCTGTGATTAAACATAAATTTCTCCTGTTGCAATCTACGGTCTGGTCTATACTGTACGTTTAAAAGCAGGTTAACCTAAAACAATCAACAAATGTGCAACAAAAAGGAGGGCCTGAACCACATCTAACCAAAATACTACAAGGACACCCAGCAACTTTATTAGGCAAAGTGTTGATTTAAAGGCTCCTAATTATTTTTACAATAAGTTACATCCATTTAAGATATATAAAAATGTAATTTATGTACATTGCAGCCTCAAAGTGTCTGAACTGGCTAGTTCAAGGATCCATTCTCCCTAAATTCCAACTTTTGGAGAGCATGCGCTGCTCTGATTAGTCGGATGATCATAGTATAATGTGACAGTGGAAAAACCAAATCCTCTAACCATACCTGAATATCAGCTTCATGGGTCATTATAAATAGGGGCACAGTTTCTATTACAGATTTGTGATGTTTTCTAAATGTTGATACAGCCAAAATGACAGCACTAATCAGTATTATGCAACTAAATATACAGAAATTGATTGTTTCTTGTTTCTCCTTCTGATAAGTCATTCCAACATTGATGGTGATAGATGTTAGTTGGTTTAATTATTTTTAGTGTTTTTATCAACAACATATAGGTGTGTTATCCAAGCATTATTGCATGATTGTCTGGACACTTTCCGAGATATGTTGTTCCCAAGACGCGCTGCAACTAAACACAGGCTCATCCTGGTACTTTTATCTTGACCGTCAGTAAATACCTTCGCATTCATATTTATATACTTGTCTGTCATGCCGACTAGAATTGTGGACATTTTTGCAGGATTGTTCAATAAATAATACTAGAATTTCAAATAACTAGCAGCTTAGAATCAGTTTTTTCTTTTGGAACACAATAACTTTTCCTCAACATTACTTTTAAGCAATCTTGCATCCATTCACAAACAAAAAGAACAGAGGAAGCATGAAAGAACCCGAATGTGTTCTTGATACCAATCATCCATCGAATGCAGACTTGTGAGTGTAGCACTTGAAGTCCCAGAAGTCATTGCGGCTAAATAAAGGAGGATGGAAGCGTAGTATTTTAAAATGACTAATATTAACAGTTCAGAGATATACAGTAGCCAAATTAGTTTATCTCGCAAATTTCCCAAAATGAGACAGTTAAAGTAAACAGTGACATAAATTAAGGTATAAACACATGGAAAGGTGTTTATTTGCAGAAATTCCTAATAAAATCTGTTTTATTTGTATTGTGCGATGTATCTTTGTAAGGATTTTATGACGTATACATTCCCCGGCCACTTTATTAGGTACACCTGTCCAACTGCTCGTTAACGCAAATTTATGATTCAGCCAATCACATGGCTGCAACTCAATGCATTTAGGCATGTAAACATGGTCAATATGATTTGCAGCAGTTTAAAACGAACATCAGAATGGATAAGAAAGGTGATTTAAGTGACTTTGAAAGTGACATGGTAGTTGGTGCCAGACTGTCACGGTGTATAAAGAAATAGAAACAACAAGGTGAATCCAAATGCAAGTGTTTAATGACCAAAGGCCATAAATTAAAAGACAATAACAAACCGATGGCGCATGAAATGGCGATGAGCGGAAGTGTTCTACCCAGGGATCCGCTTTGGTCACGTGACGTTCGACATATACCCTATCGAACACCTTTCGGATGTGATAGAACGGGAGATTCGCATCATAGATGTTCAGCCAAAAAATCTTCTGTAACTGCGTGATGCTCTCATGTCAATATGGACCAAAATCTCTGAGGAATATTTCCAGTACCTTGTTGTTATTATGCCATTAAGTATTAAGGCAGTTCTGAAGGCCAAAGGGGGTTTAACCCGGTACCTCTAAGGCAGAGATGCCCAAACTAGGGCCTGTGGGCCGAAGTTGGCCCATGGTAACTTTTGATTTGGCCTGCCATCCCATGTGAAAAGTGGGGGAGAATAATGGGGAAGGTTGTAACGAATGCTTACAACAGAGATCATCATTTATAATTGATCATAACCTTTTGTTATTTAATTGTTATTTAAAGACACAAAAAAAGCAAATTGAAATGAAATGATTTAATTCAATGCTGTGAAGGAATCAGATTTGTAATATGTAATACTTTCACTCGACAGATTGAAGACAATGCAAAAGACTTTGACGAGGAAATCCAGGACTCATTGAACTCCATTGTGTTACAAATTGGATTATTATTATTATTATTTTATTATTATTATTAATAATACGATTACATTATTTTTTCTGTGTATTTTTATGCCTGAATAAAGTTGGGTATTTACCATGCCAACTTTAATAGTTTGGTATATTTACTTTTGGCCCACCACCCTCAAACAAGTGTGGTTTTTGGCCCTTCACAAGAAAAAGTTTGGGCACCCCTGCTCTAAGGTGTACATAATAAAGTGGCCGCTGAGTGTAGATTGAAAACGGAAAACACAATAATTAATTGTATGATTGCTAAAGTGTTTAAATTTCTGTTAAAACGTGGAGGTCATGTGACCATCAGAAAGTTTAGTATCTCATTTCATACAGGATGCAGTCTCTCTCACTCCAAAAATAATTTTGTGCTGCTTGTTCAACCTACTTATTTAAAATGATCTGAATCAACACAATTCTTGAGTTTTTTGGGGACAACATAACTATATATAATCTACTTAAATATGTAACAAAACAATTAAGCTAACTTAATCGATCCAAGTTGAAGGAGTGAAGGAATTTTATGGAATCCAGCATTTTTTACAGCACCTGAGTTCATTCTTCTGAAGTAACATCGTCTCCATGAGAATGCGAGTCTGTTCTCCGTGTTCTTGGTATTCGGAAACAGCCGATGACTCCAATTTTGTGTTTGAGACTTTGGTCCTAATCTTACATTAGAAATAAAACAGAGATCTTTACATTCCCAATCATCTCAATTGCAGTTGCTAAGCTGGAACAACTAGTCAAGCATCTCTGCTAATGGGCGCTCAGGTAGAGAAACAAACAAATAAAAAAAACTCCAGTAATTGCTTTGCTCAATAAAACTACATAAAGCAATGAGCTTAACCTCAGACGGCCTTGGGAACTGCATCGCCGCCATTCCAAAAACATAAAGCACAATGTCTGTTCGGCTAAACCACTTGTAGTTTAATTGGAATTTACAAAGAGAGATTTTTTTTTCTAGGAAGCTGTGGATTTTTGAAACATGGAGATGTTTGAGTGATGAGGTGCTACAAAGGCTCATCTGTTCTACTGGAAAGGTCGTTAACCTCTGTCAAACGCAGTCTAAAACAAAATGGGGTCAGGTGTGCGCAGTGCGACTCCAGGTGGCTAAAGCAATCTGGACACATCTGTCCATCTGAATCTGACAGGTCTGTGCGCAAAACGCCTTCCCATTCATTTGTCCAGCGGTGATAGTTTAAATCATATTTTAAAATAAAGTGTCACGCCACCTAGACACACATATATGTATTTGTACCACACACACACACACATTCACACATGTTGGAGGTGATGATGAAGTCTTTGATGGCCATCTGGCTAAGGATGAGTGTGATGTGTGTGTGTGTGTGTGTGTGTGAGAAGGAAATGGGATGCGTCAAGGTGGATGTGTGGGATTTAGGGGGACAGCGGATTGCACACTCCATTAATTTTAAGTTTAATCATTTCCATTTTCCTCCCTCCCTCCCCTCAGCCTTTGTTTTCCTCACTTCCATCGTGTCAACTCCCTTAACTGTTTCTCCACCTTCTGCCTTCCTGCCATAAATATCTCTACTCCAGTGCGTCATTCATCTTTTTCATTCATTCATGGGATCATTTGTTATCATAACCAGGATCTGGAGTAAATGAAAGAGAGGAAAAGCATACAGAATACAATCAATATCAGATTTAAAGGTCACCTATTTTACCCCCTTTTCAAGAGTTAATAAGTCTTTTGTGTCTCCAGAATGTGTCTATAAAGTTTCATCTCAAAACACTCATCAGACTATTTATTATAGCTTTCAGAATATTGAATTTTCTGCTTTGAACAACCCCTGTAGCTGTTTTTGTGGCCTGTGCCTTTAATGCTAGTTCTCCCCGCCCACCATTGCCAAGTCCCTGTCAGAGCGTGCCTCAGTCTCTGCCCCGGCTGCGTCAGATAACAAACATACATGAAAAAAGCAGATCTCACATAACGTTTGTGAGAAATACTATACGAAGAACTTTCCCAATGATTATTTGATGTATTTGTTGTGGAGTTAATTCAAGCCTTTCTGTGATGAGTCACACACAATGTCGTCACAAAGTTCACACAGACACACACACATGCAGCGGAGACACATACAGTACTGTACACACAGCGGACACACACACACACACTGCATGTTTAACTTTGCACTGTCTTTGCACGCAAATGTGACAGGACACATGTTAATATCCACTGCTGTATGGATATCCGTTATGTTTATGTACAAAATAAGCTGATTTAATGTCCACAAACCGAGATTAAAGTGTCGTCTTTTAGAATTGTTCTGTCATGCAGCTGTGGGGATAAAGTAAAGCTGAAGTAAATCGCTGTAATTCATTACAAACATGCACTTTTTGAACACATTTTAAACTCTTGATCACATTAGATGATTGACTGAGGATCACAGCGGGCTGAACAGATCTTTTAATCCTGGTTGCTTTGCGCATGTCCTGTCTTGTTGATATGATTATATGCGTTACTATGGAGACATGT
The DNA here is from genome assembly GCA_903798035.1 of Danio albolineatus. Classification (NCBI taxonomy): domain Eukaryota; kingdom Metazoa; phylum Chordata; class Actinopteri; order Cypriniformes; family Danionidae; genus Danio; species Danio albolineatus. The sequence goes on from CAIGQQ010004837.1 coordinate 10,265,122, forward strand.
TAATACGCGGCTGTCAATCAATTTAGTGGGCAGGGAAACCGCAATCCTACTTCACGTTGGGGTGGGCCACAAAATGGGAGGGATTTGGATTCTATTTTAAGGTCAGGAAACAAAAAAAAAGAGACTTATTGTGTTTATATCACTCTAATATGACTGTGGACACGCTATACATGCACACAGTTCTGTCTAAACAGCTTACAAAAGATGCTTTTCATCATAGGTGCCCTTTAAACTAACAGTAAAGTTAAAAAAAATTATTTACTCACAATTTACTCATCCTCAAGCGGTTCCAAAACTTTTTACAAGTTTTTTTTTTTCTGTTAAAGACCAAATTATGATATTTTGAAGAAAGCTGAAAACCTGTAAATCTTGACTTCCACATGGAAACACAAATACTACGAAAGTCAACGTCTTTCTTCAAAATATCTTCTTTAGTGTTTAAAAAAAGAAAATCATACCAGTTTGAAACAAGTAAAAGGAGAGAAAACCATGACTTACAGCAGTGTTTTTCAACCACGTTCCTGGAGGACCACCAGCTCTGCACATTTTTCCATGGCTGTGGAATCTTGCGTCCTTGTGTTCTGGTGTAATTTCATCATCAATCGCCAAAGTTCAGTTCCAAAACACAAGACCATAAGAATGGAGGACGCGTGAAAGTTCTACCAGAAAGACAAGGGAGATGAACATGATATTGAATTAAATTCATTTGATGAGTATTGTTAGACAAAAAGTATGATATAACAAAACAAATAGGATTTCTTTGGCAGAGGCCCTGTCCGTGGCTTGAATCAAAAGTTTGTAGATCCAGTTATGACTGCCAAGGACGAAGGCAGAGGCGGAGCCTTCCACCCTGGACAAAGCCAACCTGGTGGTGGTCTTCCTGGTAGAACTAGAGCTAATAGCTACATTTCCCAAATGTGTTCTTGATATCAAGGATGAACCGATGCAGACTTGAGCGCAAAACTCCAAGCATGCTCAAAAGTCCCAGAAGTAATGGTGGCTGAATAAAGGAAAGAGCAGCATTTTACATCTGTTTATTATTAAAGGTCAGAGATATAACTCATTTATCTCAGGAGTTTCCCTAAATGAAACAATGAAAATAAACATTAACATGAAAACCTACAATTTGCATTCGCTACAATTCAAATTAAAATCTGTTTGATTTGTATTGTGCAAAGTATATTTGTAAAGTCTTTATGCATAGTATATATTGTGAAAAAGGGAAAAACAGTAAATCGTTGTATGAATGCTGTAATCTTTAAATAACTTTCCATTTAAAATGTGTGAAGGTCGTGTGACCATCTAGAAGAATGCTGCATCTCATTTCTCAGAGGACGCGCTCTCTATTCTCGCAGTCTCCCGAGTTCAATCTTCCGGAGTAATCTGGCAAGAACAGTCTTCACAAGAACGCAAGTCCATTCTCAGCGTTCTTGGAATGGAGAAACAGCCCATGTCTCCTTAACCAAACACACCTGCTTCAGATCATCAGTTCATTAACAGAGACTGAAAGAGCTGAAATTGATGTGACAGACACAGGAGACATTCAAAACATGCAGTGCTGGTGGTACTCCAGGAACATGGTTGAGAAACACTGAGTTACAATATATATTTGTCGGTCTGTTTTCTGTTACTAGGTTTTACCTACACATTTGGTTCAACATTGCAGCTGGAATGCTCACCAGCTCAGATCTTAATAGGTTAATGATCAGTCATGGCATACTGTATGTCAGAACATTTAAGAGAATTTGAACTAAAAGCTCACTAACCAAACCTCTCATCAGCAGAAAGAATAAAAAGACTGGACTAACCTTTGCTGAGAACTGTCATGGTTTGAGGGATGTTTTCTGCAGCTGAGGCCTTGTAAGAGACTAGTGATGCCTGTGAAAGACAATCAATCAATCAATCAATCAATCCATCAACTTTATTTATATAGCACCTTTACTACAACCAAGTGGCTGTCTGAAGTGCTTTACAACAATAAAACAAAATTAAACCTTAAGACTAGTGAAGGCAGCAGGTGGCTCAGTGGTTAGCGCTGTCACCTCACAGCAAGAAGGTCGCTGGTTTGAGTCCCAGCTGGGTCAGTTGGCATTTCTGTGTGAAGTTTGCATGTTCTTTCTATGTTTGCGTAGGTTTCTCAGAGTGCTCTAGTTTCCCCAACAGTCCAAATACATGCGCTATAGGTGGATTGGGTAAACAATTGGCCGTAGTGTATGAGTGTGTATGTAAATGAGTGTATGGGTGTTTCCCAGTTCAGGGTTGCGACTGGAAGGGCATCCGCTGCTTAAACATATGCAGGAATAATGGGCACTTCATTCCGCTATAGTATTAAGGGACATATAATACCCTGATAATAAGATACCCCTCATAAATAAGGGACTAAGCGGAAGGAAAATGAATGAACGAATGACTAGTGAAGTCCTGTAAGACTAGTGATACCCATGAGAGACTAGTGAAGTGACCTGTGGCCGAAGATGTGCTGGAGTTTTTTTTTAAAGTAAGCACCTGAACAAAAATGACCCATTTTTTGACTAATGTAACCTTCAGATATTTTAGCTGTAATCTTTCACTGTGCTACAATCATTGCTGTTCTCTAATTTTGGCAACAGTGCTCTCTTGTTTTCTTAATTCCCCAAAATAAAGGGATTTTGTTCAAGTGCCTTGGTTATTTTGTTATTATTTCCAGAAAAAAAGAAAAGAAGAATATATGTAAAAGTGTTAATATATTGCTTTCTTATTTTTTGTAGAAGAGAGAAAAACAGATAATAAGAGAGGAAGATGCAGTCACAGATGCAGATCGCATGAAAAGATGCTTAGATTTGAATAGCATGCTTTTAAATTCATCTGTCAGGTTTCAGGCTCGTCAGAGAAATTACTCACCCTGCCCCTTCGTCCACCTCGCAGACTCTTCCTCCTCCGCTGGCATTTTCTCTTTCCTCACTTTCACACACACACACACACACACACACACACACACACACACACACACACACACACATATAAAAGCGTGGAAATTTGTGTATGAGAGTGTGAAATGACTTGCAGCCACACATACACACACACATACTCCAGCACGCACAAGCATAAGTGAACAGGGAACCTGCCATTCTCACAGCAAACAGCACAAACACACAGCAATGAACTTCAATCAACCCTGCAATTAGACTAACAGCACAAAACCTATTTTATATTTTCAAAAAATGCCGTCCATTGCTGAATCGACCGTTCCTGTGCACTGCCGTGAAGACGGATTCTTGTGTATTGTAGCTAAGATACAACAGTGTCTATAATATCTTCATTTTTTCTGATTCTCACCCGAGACACAAACTACATGTCTAAATACATATCTGTATGACAGAATCACATCCAAGACATCCTTTATACAGTTTATAAAGTGGTCAAGAACTGTACTGTTTCTAAACATTCAAAATATCAAACATAAAAATGTAGATGTACAAGCGGTGTCCGCACTGTTTGAATAGATGTGCCAGAATGTAGATTTGGAAGTAAACACCCACTGTTTTGATTGGCTGACAGTTTTGCATATTTAAAATTCTTCATCATTCAGCAGCATCATGTTTCAGTCTTTCTGAACATTCACTATATTGTCAAACATTTTTTGTAAAAGAATCATCTGTAAAATGTCATGAACAGTCTGGAAGTTCATCAAAATAAGTTCAATCTTATGTTGGGATAAGAATGAAGGCAATGATTTGGCATTGCACAGCATCTGTGATCGGAACATCTTATTGTTTGATTTCTGCGGACCTTCATTTGCCTCTGAACATCTCTAGTTATTTACCACACAAATGAGTGGGCGGAGCTAAACAGGCAGTGATTTATATAAGCTCTATGAGCTGTATACTTATGCTGCATTCCATTCATTCATTAATTCATTTTCCTGGTGGCTTAGTCCGTTTATTAATCTGGGGTCGGCACAGCGGAATGAACTGCCAACTTATCCAGCACGTGTTTTACGCACGCTCATTCACACACATACACTAGGGCCAATTTACAGTAGCTTACCCATTTTACCTATAGCGCATGTCAGAGCACTCGGAGGAAACCCACGCCAACACTGGGAGAACATGCAAACTCCACACAGAAATGCCAACTGACCCAGCCGAGGCTCGAACCAGCGACCTTCTTGCTGTGAGGCGATTGTGCTACCCACTATGCCACCGTGAGGCCTGCTGCATTCCAGACATCTTAAAACTAGGATATTTCCTAGAAATATTGTCTGGAATGCCACTTGACATCATCTTGAAGACATCTGACACGTGAACTTTGGACAGATTTGGATTCAATTGAACAACCCCGATTTCAGTGAGACGTGACATTTGACATCCCATCACAGATGGCAGCTAGTTCTGCTTCAATGAGATTAGTGTAAAAGCTACCTTATGTGAATCATTCGAAAAAACTTTCAAAAATGTTTACAGCAGGAAAACTGTAAATATGTGCTTGAGTATATATTGTACTTAAAACATTCGGTGTAGTTTCTAAGTAAAATGAAAGCAATGGGCAGTAAGTTGTTTACGCCAACAACTTCAGTTCCTTTTCATACTAATGACTTATTATCAGACATATTATTGACATTTTAACAGGGTATGTCTATAATTTGTAATTGAATATATTTTACATCTCCATATAGGCAACTTTTCTGGTGTGGTCTGGTTTCTGGTTGCTCTGTTAATTTTTATGGTGTTGTACTTACAATGCACTCGAGTCTGAGCCTTGAGAAGCATGATTCCACCAAACAGGTGTTTAAAACATGTATTAAAACTACGTGGTAACAAAGTACATTTCTTTTCTTCACTATTGGTTGCGTTTATGAAAGGGGTTTAGGTCAGTGGTCCACTACAGTAATGATCTGTATGACAAGCAATGTATCTTAATGCTACCTAATTAACATTTTTCAGACTCACAATGTACACACAATGTAGACAGTTCCCTCTGATGCATTTGTTATCTGAAACGTGTAACAAAACATAACCAGAGCAAAGTATTTTATGTGTCACAAATGTAGGCTGAGGCATGTAGTTCCAGTGAGCCTAGGTTGACAATTTTTATGGGAAACCTTCTAATAAAGGCTATTTCTGAGAAGATTTGCACTCAAAAAAATATATTTTTGCTGCTTGTTCCAACTACTTATTTAAAATGAGCTGAAACAACACAATTATTGACTTATTTTGGGACAGCTTAATTGTTTTATGTTCAATTAACTTAAAATTTGTAAAAATTAATAAGTTAACTTCCTTCATGTTGTCCCAGCACAAATCGATTGGAACCCAACATTTTTATTTACAGTGAATACGTTGAATACATGTTGCAATGCCAGCCTGATCTCACAAGGAAACGTAACTATTTCGGATTTTGTCAGTTTAGTGGCTAATTAAATTTCAGACGAACGATACTGTAATGTATGATTTTAAAAAGGAAAAGTGGCACCAAACCACACCCCTAAACTCAACCGTCATTGGGGGGATAAACAAATCGTACTAAACTGAACGAACAAGACTGCGCTGAAACAAATGATTCAAAGATGATTTCTTGGATTTACTAAATTAATTTGAATTAAGTGCATGTAAACAATTTATTTGAGCTGAATTTAATCAAACAAATTAGGTTGAACATGACTTAATTTAATTTGTTTGTTTAAATTCAATCCATATAAATAGTTTGCAACAACTTTGCAGACATCATTTTTTTCAATGTGTATGAATTCATACAAATTATCCACTAAATCAAAAATTTACGAATTACAGTGAGATACAGTTGGCAATACATGCTACTTTTTGTTTTTCCTCATCTGTTTTCAGTGGAGAGACGGTATTTTCTGTTCACTTTGTTTCATTTATGAAATGCCATGAAATATTCACATCTCATGCGGTGATTATGCAACAGTTTTGATTTATGAAATCTACAGGATGTTTTTTATAGGACTTGTTATAAAGCAAAAGGGAATTGTAATTTCTCAGTTCACAGCTTGAACACCAACTTGGATTGAAACTATGGCCTTCTTTTTTGCTCTTGGTTGATGAAATGGTAAAATCTATACTTCTGTCTTCTTCTATCATCCATTCTTATCTCCATCCCAAGATAAAGATTTTTAATAAACTGCAGGCTAATTTCTAGAAATTACTCAGATTTAACAAGCTGAGAAAGAGAGAAACATGAGTGGTTTATGGATTTTTTTTTAAATGGAGACAATCCCATAAGTCTTTTAATTTTGTTAAAGGTCAACTTGTAATTTTAGGCCTTCATCTCATTCTTATTTTGTAATTTTGTACTACTTTACCAATTATTGTACGCTTGATACACAATGAAATCACAACAATCCATTTTATGGCAATTTTCATGTATATTAAAATGCTATTTTAGAAACAGAAACTAGATCATGTGATGTTAATGTCAAAGGTGTGTGGGTTTACTACTCAGATACTCCATAGTGACATTCATCAGTAAGTGATGGAAAATCTTTATCAGAGAATGACCTTTTAAATGCCATGCCTTTTAAATGAAAGTAAAACCATTTGCACTTTTTGTTTAGATTAATTGTATTATCATTAAAGCTCAATAAGAATAAAATATGAGTGAAAGCCTTCAATGTAATGGTAGATTTGTGTGTCTGTGTGTGTGTGTTTATGTGTATACAGTCATAATGATTTTGACCAGTCACACAATAAATGCAAATTGTGTAAATTAATTTTTCGTCAGTTTTACAGAGTTATAAATGTTATGGCATTAAATGTTTAATCAAATTTATTTTAGTTTTTATTTATTTATTTGTAGTGGGTTGTGTTTTAGGCGCCAAGGTGGCGTAGTGGGTAGCACAAGAAGGTCGCTGGTTCGAGCCTCGGCTGGGTCAGTTGGCATTTCTGTGTGGAGTTTGCATGTTCTCCCCGTGGGTGAGTGGGTTTTCTCCAGGTGCTCCGGTTTCCCCCACAAGTCCAAAGACATGTGGTACTGGTGAATTGGGTAAGCTAAATTTTCCATAATGTACAGTATGTGTATGAATGAGTGTGTATGGATGTTTCCCAGAGATGATTTGCAGTTGGAAGCTCTGCAAAACATATGCTGGATGAGTTGGAAGTTCATTCCGCTGTGTTGACCCCAGATTGATGGAGGGACTAAGCCGGAAATAAAATGAATGAATGAATGGGTTGTTTTTTATTTGTTTAATTTATTTATTTACATACAGAAAAATATTCCATACATTGACATTGAACATTTCAGTGTCCAACCAAAGGGGGCTCTAGAACCCTGAAGAGGCCATAAAGAAGTGCAAAAATTTGGAAATGTCTAGAATAAAATCATAACTTAAAAAATAATATTAAAAATAATATAATATAATGATAATAAAAAAATTAAAAAATAAAAACACACAGATTTATTTTATTTAAAATAGATTAAATAAAAATTACAACGATTACAGTCTAATAATTGTAAATTATTTAAAAATTTCATTCATTTATTCATTTTCCTTCGGTTTAAGTACTTTATTAATCTGGGGTCGCCACAGTGGAATGAACTACCAACTTATCCAGCAGATGTTTTACACAGCGAATGCCCTTCCAGCTGCAACCCAGTACCCACACGAACACGGGGAGAACATGCAAACTCCAAATGGAAATGCCAACCCAGCCAGGACTCGAACCAGTGACCTTCTTGCTGTGAGGTGACAGTGCTAACCACTGAGCCACCATGTCACCAATCTAATAATAATAAATTATTTTAAAAAATTAAAAAACAAACAATAAATTGATAATAAACATTTTATTATTTTTTCCACTCTCTTTCTGTTTGCGATACTAAATTGTTAATCAGAAAAATCATTGATGGAGGATTTTTACCATAAGTAAATTCTGTATTAATGAATATACGAATTGCATTTTGAGTGATTTTGTGTTTGTCATTCATTCATTCATTTTCCTTCACCATAGTCTCTGTTTCAGAGGCTGCCACAGTGGAATGAACCGCATATTATTCCATTATATGTTTTATGCAGCAAAATCCCTTCCAGTTACAACACAATACTGGGAAACACCCATACACGCTCACATTCACACAATGACATTCTTACCCTTCGGCCAACTTACAGTAGTTCATCCAATTTACCAACTGTGAGGGAAACTGGAGCACCAAAGGAAATTCACGTGAACACGAGGAGAACATGCAAACTCCACACAGAAATGCCAACTGGCCAAGCCAGGGCACGAACAATGACCTTTTTGCTATAAGGCGACAGTGCTAACCACTGAGCCACCATGCCGCCTGTATGTCATTACAGTATGTCATATCAACGTTACACACTGTTTGGATGGATGGAGGTATGGAGGGAGGGATGGAGGGAGGGAGTGAGGGACGGACGGACGGACGGACAGACAGATAGATAGATTTTTATTGTGTTAATTTGCAAAACTTAGCCAAAAAAAACAAACATAAAATCAAGTCAATTTTACTTTGGGTCAGAACCATTGAATCAATAGTTCATTCAATGCAACTTCCCCAAAACTAAACTGTCATTCAAAATCTGCACTGGGACACTTCACCAAAATCCACTTGAGGTTTGATAAAGGCCAAGGATTGTTAACATTTACGAAACATATAGTTTGAAAAAAGTTTCATTTTTCAAACTTTAAAGGATCACCCATTCGCACACGGTTCATGCACTCGTCTTTATCTCTCTTTCTTTCTCCTTCATAAAACGTGCGCTTCCTGTAAAACACACTGCGCCATCTCAGCATCCGATATGTGGAGAACATGATTCAACAATTTTTTTTTTCACAGTTCTGTGCATTGAAATCACGAGCTTCAGGCACCTGCCCTATGATACAACATTACTCACTGTTATTTCTCCTCGGGCTCCAGCAAAACGGCTTAAAACAAATGGTCCTTCTGTGAAGCGTTACGCGCCGTGTGTGCAATAGCAGAATCAATGGTATTTAGCGCTGGAGCAGTCAGGCAGAGACGAGAGAAAAGAGCACCTGCAGCAGAATCATTCAGCATTGATATTTAAACACAGCCCCGCCGAACCCTAACGCTGCTAATCAGCTCTTCAAGGGAACACACTTTCTCTCAAGAGAGCGAGTGTGTGTGTGTGTGTGTGTGTGTGTATGAATGTCTTTCAGCAGGTCAAAATGATCTCCTGAGCGTCACAAAATAAATTGCTTTCAAAACTTCTCATCTCCGTTTTAGCAACAAAGAATCGTCTGCAATTTCTCCGCTGTGATTCTTTTTATGCTGCTTAAATAACATCAGATCTCTCTTTCTTCCCCTCGCGTCAGGAATATGAAAATGCAAGCAGCTATTCATGCATATGCAGAGTTCATGCTAATCAGAGCTACTTTGCTTGTTTAACAAATTACGCAATTATCGGTTTGTCGTCACATGCACTTCTTAATTGGTAAACTCATTTGGTGCTTTTAGAAGGTGTCACTGTGATCAGACATGGTTTGTCGTGATGTCACGTCCCACTGTCACCTTTTGCGATTTACATATAAAATGTGATTCGTACTCATTTGCATATTTTGTTTTGGGGAGTTCAGAAGAATGTGCTGTGAATGCGCTATGAGATGTTGTTGTGACATCATTTCAGTTTGTCTTATATGAATAGTTCAGAAAACATCATTACCTCATCAGTAAATTCATGAAAAATTCTAGCATAGGCTCATTGTGAAAACGTACCCCCGTATACATTTCTGGAGAGCATGAATTGTGTAGCCAGAGGTCATCTTTCAAACGAACGCTAGGAGGTGGTATTCAATTCATCTTTATTTGTATGACGCTTTTACAATGTAGATTGTGTCAAAGCAGCTTCACATCGATTATAAAAATTGAAACAGTGTCAGTCCAGTGTTCAGAGTTGAAGTTCAGTTTAGTTCAATTTAGCGTGGTTTATTTTTCACTGCTGAGAGAACACTGAAGATTAATCCATCAATGCGCAGCCCTACAAGTCCCGAACTATGCAAGCCAGTGGCGACAGCGGCGAGGAAAAAACTTCACCACTTGGCGAAAGAAAAGAATGAAAAAACCTCGAGAGAAACCAGGCTCAGTTGGGCATGACCATTTCTCCTATGGCCAGACGTCTTGTGCAGAGCTGCAGTCTAGGCGCCGGAGGCTGGAGAGCGCTGGACATCCATCGCGGAGAAGCCGCAGGTGCAGGGGTCACCGGCTGGTGAACAGGCTGGCCCTTCAGGAACAATGCGAGGACTCGTCTGTCACTGAGGTCTTACAGGGATCGGTCTTATGCTCTTCACTCCTCAATGACCACCACAGCAGCTGTTCAGGATACGGCCTGGTCCAGGATTATGGAAACCTCTGGAATAATAAAAAACAGACTAACATAAGCGCAGATGCCATTCAAATTATAATGTCTTTTGGGAAGTGTTCCAGGCTCCGGTTACCCTAAATAAAGTAGACCAACAATCCTTTAGAGGATTTGGATTCCAACAGCATTTGTGTTTTATATGTATGCTAATGCAAAGAGATTTTAAACTGACAGAGTGTGTCTGGTATGACTGATGGCTTCTGTTTCTTTTCACGTCTATCTCTGTGCGGATGGCTTTTCCGTTGTTACCAGTTTGCCCAGTGGCTCACCAGAGACGAAATGCAGAGAGTAGTTGACCGTGATGACAGAGTGCGAGTCTGGTGAAGAACGATTCCAGAAAGCAGGTAAGACAAAAACAAAAGGCAAAAAATAAAACTAACGAGTAAATAACTGGGTGAGAACGTGGTAATGTCAGAAAACATGGTAAAAAAATAAACCAGCTTTTCTTTTTATGGATTGCTTTTGAAAACACTATCGGTTGGGTTTAGGGAAGGGGGTGGGTGGGGCGATCGGTCGGTCAGTCAGTTGACAGCGGCCTCTGGTGGATTTACGCAAGAACACAAGGTGCGAATGGTACTCGCGAAAGAAATTTGAGATCTGAAAATGAATACACAGCGGCCTCTGGTGGATTCGCGTTAACAAGAACTGTAAAAAAAATTACCTGGATGTATTTCACACTCTTCAGAAATGTATACAGGGGTACGTATCCATACTAAGCCTGGGTTGAAAAATTCATGAAAATTTCCTCATTTTCAATCATTGTTTACTCTCATGTCTTTACCCTTTACCCTCATATCATTACAAACTAATAAGAAATGTGTTCATTTTCAGATGAAGATCTTATAATCAAATCACAAACATAATGTCTTTCATTATAATGAAAGTTACTCAACTTGTTTTACAAAAAAGTGCTCCATAAAAATGTTAAAAAAAGTATTCCTTATAAATCAATGCAAGTCATCTGGGAACAATATGTTGATATTTCACACACACACACACACACTCAAATAATTGTCAAAATACATCAATATTCTCTCCAGAATTACTTCTGAATTAATAAATCTCAGAATCAATGCAGGATAGATTTTTCATATGATATTTCAGCAAAGCACTAGGTTACAAAGATTTGTACTCGCATTAGGCTATTCAAACCATGGCTGGGCATAATTGACCCCATGCTTCGGTTTGGGGGCTTGGACAATCATGCCAGGCACGGATCAAGTCAGGGATATAAAATGCCATATTCCTGACGTATAGTCCACTTCACAACTGTGCCTATTGTGAGTTCACCCTAAAATATAGACAAATCCAGGGATTCATCTCTCAAACACTTCACAAATTATAACAACCACAAGAGATACAGAGAGTCAGTTTCACGTCTTGATAACTTCATATCTTGGCCTCAATGCGACCACCTGCTGTCCTAACAGACTGTGTGTTAATGTGTCTGTCAGACACATCTGACCTTTTTGGAATTGAGAGATGTGGCACCTGTCAGGTGCTCTCCCTCGCACACTCACGGGACAGTATGATGAAATTCGCCACAGAATATTTTTACATGAATGTAGTCATCAAGTCTGTGATGAGTTTGATCTGTTGGTGAGAAGATGATGATAAAAAAACGGACATTATTCCATAGCCTCCAAGTGCCAAAACAATCATTCAAATGTTATGTCTATTATGCTTTTTCTAATAATACCATTGATGGGATGTGTATGTACTAACAGTTTGTGACTGTATCAGGTCTGCAAAGTTTTCAAGATCAAAGGTTAAACAAAGGTCTTCTATTTTAACTATATTATGATTAAATGAAAGTTTGGGTCCCACTTTATATTAGGTGGCCTTAACTAATACGTACTTACACTGAAATTAATCATTAAATACAATGTACTTATTGTGTAAATACATGTTTTTACATTGTACTTATGATTGATTAAATACATCTGTAATTAATTTCTGTATTTACATTTGTAATGACACTGTTTACCATCCCTTACATGTTCGCCCACTGAAGCTAAGCAGGTGCCTGGTCAGTACCTGGATGGGAGACCACATGGGAAAGCTAGGTTGCCTCCTGGAAGTGGTGTTAGTGAAACCAGCAGGGTGTCAAGTGCTTTGAGTCTCCAGAAAAGCACTATTAAAATGTTAAGAATTATTATTATTATTATTATTATCATTATTATTATTATTATTATATATTTATTTTTATTATTATTATTATTCATTCATTTTCTTTTCGGCTTAGTCCTTTTATTAGTCTGGGGTCGCCACATTGGAATGAACCACCAACTTATCCAGCATATGTTTTACGACAAAATTCACCTGTATTGCATGTCTTTGGACTTGTGGAGGAAACCCACGCGACCACGGGAAGAAACATGCAAACTCCACACAGAAATGCCAACTGACCCAGCCGGGGCTCGAACCAGCGACCTTCTTGCTGTGAGGTGAACGTGCTACCCACTACGCCATCGTGGCGCCCTATTATTATTATTATTATCATATTATTTTTATTACATCTTATCTCACGCTCATACCTATGCACACCCCCAAACCTGTCCCTAACCTTATCCTTATCCCACTCCAAAAGCACCAGAAGTGTTCTGAAATACTTTATGAACACAGCAGGTACATTGTATGTATTTTTGATGCAAGTACATAGTTCTTAAGGCCACCTAATTAAATGCTCTTCTCTGAGTAATAACACAGAAAATATTATGCACAGCAGAATTAAATTTAGAACATTGTATTTACAATTTGTACCTCTTTTCCAATTAAAATGCAGCATACTGTTTGATTGTGTTTATTAAAAATGATCATATAATTATCAAGATCAATGTGTGAAAAAAACAATAGTTGTCAAAAATTGAAATCATAAACTCATTACAAGTCAACAAGCTGTAGAAAAGTACGTGAAGAAGACATCTGTCGAGTAAAAATCTGTGCAAACACATACTAATTAGTGCTAGGAGAAAATATATTACATCTGATTAACTTTCTCTCTCTCTCTCTCTCTCTCTCTCTCTCGACAGACAGACAGACAGACAGACAGACAGACAGACAGACAGACAGATAGATAAATTTCAATATTCATCATATTGTGATAGAAGCACTTGGCCAAATAATCCTACTGACCCTAAGCGACCCAATTTTTTTCCAGACATTAACATCACCACACAATAAAGTAATCCTCTGCTGCGTTTTTATGATGGAGGAAAACAAATTACAGCTGAAGCGGCCGACTGTATGGTCTGGCTTCAGTTTATCCTACAGTAATTTTCTATATGAGTCACAGAAGAGGTAGAACTAGCCTTGTGTTCACTTTAAGCGAGTTTAAATGAGGATTTGGAGGCAGAAGTGGACAGATTTGTGCTGGCTCATTTCTCTAATGTTCTTTCCCTGCTGATGGTGCAGGGTGCTGGTAATGAAGTTAATTTAACGTTGGCGTAAAATGACTGGGAGGCTGTGCTTTTCACTGCGTTACACTTATACAAGATACAGCGTCTCATTAGAACTTTGCTGTGGTAAAAAACCTTCAAATAAGACCCAGAACTGAAAGTTTCTTCTGGAACGCAGATATAATTTTGCAGGAGATTCTCCCATATTTTACCATTCACTCCTGCTATCATCCGGTTTAAGTATTTTTCCATATTTCTCCCGTATTTTTGATCTTTCAATGAAAAGTAACAAAAGCATCAAAGAGTCGATCTCAAATTTGATATATTTGCAAGAGCTGTTTAAGAGAATGATCCTGTATTTTTACATCTCAATGTTGAAAGGTATGAACATGTCTCCCAGTTTCCTGCTCTGCTATTAGCTGTGTTGCTTCTATGAATTTGTAAGTTCCAGTAGGGCTCGGCGATATGGCAAAAATGCAATCTCGATAATTATTTTCCATATTGAATGATAACGATATTTACTTCCATGCAAAATGTTAAACACTTAAGGATTTAAAAGAGTACCCCAACAATGACTGAAGCCACAAAAATTAGAGGGTTCATTAAATGGCATAACATATTTTCGGATGATAGATTTTTGGTGGTCAAAACTTCTGTGCATCGCTAATATCGACACACTTCTAGAATCCCATTGTTGCACATTTCTGCTGTGTGATTGGCTCTTAGATCAATACAGAATAAAAAAGTCCAGAGCTTATTGTTATTGGCATAAATTTTAATAGCAATTTGATGTAATATCATATATCGGCCCAGCCATAGCGTCAAGTGTGAGAATGGGAGATTGAGGCTTGTTTTTGGATGTGATCCCCTAAAAGCACCACGTCTCTAGGAATAGAATTCTGTACACACCATTCGCTCTTTGCATCAAAAATGACCCGCCTTTACTAAACCTCAAAAATAGAGAAGATAAATAAATTTTCAATCCTCAAATCTATTTTGCATGAAGAAACATCCTCATCTTCGTCACAAACTTTGTCAATGTCTAGGTTTTCCCTCATCAGTGTGGATGTTTAATCAGACTCTTAAACACTCTTTTTGCCTAAAGTAAAGGGTATATTTTCTACTGCTAAAAGTACCTGCATCAGTGACAAAAAGAACTGCTCAGATTAAGGAAACAATTTGTAAAAAAAATTTTTTAATAAAATCATTTTGACCAAATAATTCAAGCTTTATGGTTAAAATAAAACGTCACTAATTTAAGCTACGTTTCTAACTTGCAAAGTTTATTCATTTTCCTTCGACTTAGTCTCTTTATTCATCAGGTTCGCCACAGCAGAATGAACCGCCAACTTATCCGGTATATGTTTTACACAGCAGATGCCCTTCCAGCTGCAACCCAGAACTGGGAAAACACCCATACACTCTCATTCACACTCATACACGACGGTCAATTTAGTTTATTCAATTCCCCTATAGAGCATGTCTTTGGATTGTGGGGGAAATCCACACGAACGTGGGGAGAACTTGCAAACTCCACACAGAAATGCCAACTGACCCAGACGAGACTAGAACTAGCGAGCTTCTTGTTGTGACGCAACAATGCTAACAACTGAGCCACTGTGCCACCTCTTACATTTCTAATTTGCGAAGTATAATTTAAAATATGTTTACAGCATAATGGCTACTTTTTATTTTATTTTTATCGTTTATTATTTTATTATACATTTAGAACATTTTTTGGCAAGTAATGGTACAATTTTTTTGATTTTTCAGTACTTTTCCACCACTAGTGTCTTGTGTATTCTCATTATACCTTTCATAAACACGTGATATAAGATCTCTGATAAAGCCACTGTCTGTCATAAGTTCAGCATCAGAGTCTATGAAAACATGCACAGCTCACGCACACATGCAAGAAAGATCTTTATAGGTGGCCTAGCAGTAGGGAGAATGTTAAATGGAGTTTAATGGGATGAATGGTAGGGAGTGTTTAAGGCCTCAAAGGCTAATGGACCGGCTCAGTGTGTGCAGACGACATGCTGGTCCTGTCAAAGCACACATAAACAGTCGAGCGCGCACACATCACTGCGTTTCAGAAGCCACGCTGTGTCTCTCTGAAATGGATGAGTGATTGTGATTTGTGTTGTTTGAATAATTCTTTGAAGATTGCTTGCGTCTTTCACAAGCTAATGATTCGGTAAAGACCACGTCTACATGTATATTCACACTCACTTGCACACACACTTGTACAAATGCGATCGTCATGGGGAATTCTCAAAGACATAAGGACTTTTATGCTGTTCAGACCCTATATTCAATTCAATGCACTTAATCTTTATTTCTATCGCGCTTTTACAATGTAGATTGTGTCAAAGCAGCTTAACATAGAAGATTTCATTAAACTGAAACTGTGTCAGTCCAGTTTTCAGAGTTGTAGCTCAGTGTGGCTTAATTTTCACTACCGAAATTCCAAACACTGAAGAGCAAATCCATCGATACGCAGCTCCACAAGTCCCGAATCATCCAAGCCAGTGGCGAAAGCACCGTTAAACAAACTTCACCAATTGACGAAAGTGAAGGGAAAAAAAAACCTTGAGAAAACTAGGCTCAGTTGGGCATGGCCAGTTCTCCTCTGGCCAAACTCCTTGTGCAGAGCTGCAGTTTAGGCGCCGGAGGCTGGAGAACGCTGGATGTACAGGCTGGCCCTTCAGGCACAATGCGAGGACTCGTCTGTCACTGGGGTCTTACAGGAATCAGTCTCATGCTCTCCACTCCTCCATGACCACCACAGCAGCTGCTCAGGATACGGCCTGGTCCAGGATTATGGAATACAGTATATACATTCTGCCCCAACCCAACCCCTAAACTTAATCCAACCCTCTCAGGAAACAATATGAACTTTTACGTTTTTAAAATAACTCATTTTATGTAACTTATGAGACCTTTTCGTCAAGGGGACCAAAAAATGTTACAAAAAATGTGGTCCACACAACATATGGAATACAGTGTACACACACATACACTTAACTAGATTTTTAGGGCATACAATAAACTTATATATTTATATACTTATTTATAATAATACACATAATAGTTATTTAATATAAAATAAAAATGTTAATATCAATATTTATATTTAGTTTGTATTAATTGACAACTTAGATTATTTATAAGCAGTGTTGCAGCAGTGGTTTAAAGAAAGTTTATAGCAGTGACGCTCAAACTAGGGCCTGCAGGCCAAAGTTAGCCCATGGTAACCTTTGATTTGGCCCGCCACCCCAAGAATGATGGGGATGTTTAGTGATTGTCAATTCAATTTTAATGTAACCCTTTGTTTGTTTTATTGTTAAAAGCTAGCTAAAATTAAATTTTTTAATTAAATGGCGTAAATTATTCCGATTTTGTTTAAATGTACATTTTGTCACCGGACAATTTGAAGACTTTGGTGAGCAAATCAAGTCAAAGGCAGATTCTGCTCGACTAGTATTTTCAGCATTGAACTCCACTGTGTTATAAATATGATTGTGTATGTTTTTACATTAATTATACTTGAAAAAGGTATACTGCATTAGTTAAAACGATTTAAAGTAATATTTTCTATTAGTTTTGAAATATTATGAAATACATTAAGGTATTACCCATGGCAACATTAATGTTATATAGTTTGGTATATTTAGCTGCAGCCCACAGCTCTCAATGATATTTGGTTTTTGGCCCTTCATACGAAAACGTTTGGGCACCCCTGGTTTACAGAAATGTTATAAATTGCTTTATTGTAATTCATAAGATTACTACTACTGCTTTACTAGTTATTAATAGGTGTTCACATTTATTATTTTGGTGTTATTATGGGTGCCACGGTGGCCGAGTGGTTAGCACGTTCGCCTCACAGCAAGAAGGTCGCTGGTTCGATCCCCGGCTGGGCCAGTTGGCATTTCTGTGTGGAGTTTGCATGTTCTCCCCGTGGTTGCGTGGATTTCCTCCGGGTGCTCCGGTTTCCCCCACAGTCCAAAGACATGCGGTACAGGTGAATTGGGTAAGCTAAATTGTCCATAGTGTATGTGTGTGAATGAGAATGTGTGGATGTGTTTCCCAGAGATGGGTTGTGGCTGGAAGGGCATCTGCTGCGTAAAACAAATGCTGGATAAGTTGGCGGTTCATTCCGCTATGGCGACCCCGGATTAATAAAGGGACTAAGCCGAAAAGAAAATGAATGAATGAATGAATGAATGGTGTTATTATTAACATTGTTATTGTTGATGTTTATTGATTTTCTTTTTTCAAAATAAAAATAAATAAAATAAAATTACTACAGACAATAATAGTTGATATAACTTGCAGTTACGAGAAATGTCAGGAAGGCAATGGTCAAAACAGGGACAGTCAGAAGCATGAAGATAATCCAAAAATCGTAAACAGAGTACAGACGAATGGTCAAGACAGGTGGCAAAACGACGATAACAGTAAAGCAAACAAGGGTTCAAAAACCATGAAAGGCCAGACAAGTAAAAATGGCAAGAAATGCTCAGCAACAATGTGTGTGTGTGTGTGTGTGTGCGCGCACGGTGTTTAAAGTACATTTGATTCATCCTTAACAGCTTTACCTGTGTGTGTTTGCAATCAGGGGAATCTGTGCCAGGTGTGTGGGTGAAGTGCATGACAGGATTTGAAGTTCATTAAATTGGCAGATTTGTAGTTCTCCAACGATCTACAAACTCTCGATTGCTGGTGATCGTGACACTAGGTCCCAATAAAGGTTTTGTCAGATAAATCTTTTGTTACTATAGTTGAAATATTTGAAATAAAAAAATTGTACAAACTCTCTAACTGTCTCTCAAAGACATTATTATTATTTTTCATAAATAGCATTATTTTAGCAGCAGTTTCAAAATATTTGCAAACATTTGTGGCAAGCATAAGCCAAATAAAATATGTTTCATATGAAAAACAGTTGGTTGTAGGCGTCTGCTGTAAGAAGCAATAAAGAGTAATCAACCAGCTGACATGATGACTCATCATATTCAATGCAACACAACGGATTGGTTTGATTGACAGCTGCAGAAACAGTATCCGGTGTATCTCCATCTGACCAGACTGAAAATACAGAATAGTTAAGTAGTATAAGACCATATATAAGCTGCACTGTAGTGATTTGGAA
The DNA here is from genome assembly GCA_903798035.1 of Danio albolineatus. NCBI lineage: Eukaryota > Metazoa > Chordata > Actinopteri > Cypriniformes > Danionidae > Danio > Danio albolineatus. The sequence continues at coordinate 10,284,011 of CAIGQQ010004837.1, forward strand.
TGACTTTGGCTGTGAGCCTGTTTCTGTTCACTTCATTTTTACATGCCGAAGGGTCGTGATTGACAGCACTGAGTCTTTTGTTTGGAGAGCACGACACGTCACTGGCTTTGCTAGAGCTGTGTGGACAGTGGAGATACACTTAATTCATGCTTCAGGCCTATTGTTTTTATTATAAGAAAGGAATTGTGGGATTTTACTGTTTTGTTTCAGCTGGATGAGGGAATTATGAGGGAATAACACGGAAATCTTTGTTTGGGTGTACGTGTGTGTGAGAGATATTATGGCAAATTTTTCCTTCCAGTCCAGTAGAAAAAATACTATCGCTCTTTTTCAGCTCTGAAGACAATTTCTAAATAAAGAAATCATATATATATATATATATATATATATAT
>CAIGQQ010004837.1:10308053-10329834 GCA_903798035.1 Danio albolineatus
TATATATATTTCTTTATTTAACCAGATAAAAACCCATTGAGATCAAGATCTCATTTACAGTGGTAACCTGTCCAAGAGGTTCGCAACACACAACTTATGAAAAAATAAAAAAATAAATAATAATAATAAAATAAATATAGTAAAATAATAATATTTATAATAATAATTAATAAAAGATAATATAAAAAATACAGTTTAGTTGTTCAGCTATAACACATTACAATATATTAAAAACACAAACATTGAGAAATGGACTGTTGCTGTTTGTTAAAAAGGATAGAGCGAAAAGATGTAATTGGGATGAGTTGAGACATTTTTAGTTCAGACTGAAGAGTATTCCAGGATGAGAGGGCGGCATGACTAAAGGCTCGCTTCCCTATTTCAGTTCGAACCCGTGGAACTATTTAACTATTTAACAATAGTTAAATAGTTTTATAGAGCTATTTATAGAGCTATTTATAGAGCTATTTAACAATTAATGATAATATATGCAGCCCAAAAAAATAATGTGATCAGAACTGTGAGTTTTGAAATCCATTGAACCAGTAAGCAGTGAACCAGTAAGCATACTCTCAATTTAAGACATCCAGTATACTTACTTTTTCCCCCTCGTTTCATGACAGAAAACATAGTAGTGGTAACTCTCACACTGATGTGAGACTGAGTAATAGTAAACCGCTTTTTGGCACTGCACAACTGGTAAGTTTAATTCGGTAAGGAATTTTTAAGTACTGGCAAAACAGTTACTATCAAGCATCAATGATAATCAAAGATAACTAATCACCTGGTGGACCAGGAAACCCATTAGGTCCTCGCTCTCCTTTTGGACCACTAATACAGACACCAGGTAGACCAGGACAACCACGTTGGCCTTTTTCTCCAGGTTGGCCAGGAAAACCAATATCTCCAGATGGACCACAGGCTCCTGGTGGCCCACATGGCCCTGGTGGTCCACAGGTGCCTTTAGTTCCTGAAATTAGGCATATACAGATTCTGTAAGCATGGGTACGTGTTTAGGATCAGTATGTTTGATTGGTGGGATTTCTAACAATGGACATACCTTTCTCACCCTTGATGCCAGGTAGGCCAGAATCCCCAGTCATAGTACCTAAAACAACAAAGTCAATATTGTTTAATTATAATACAGCTGTGTGTTAACATTTCTGTGTTTATGTGCATTGTCTTACACCCTCTGTCTCCTTTTTCTCCGGCTGATCCTGGAATGCCATCTCTGCCTTGTTCTCCCCGAGGTCCTGGAGGTCCAGGATCTCCAGGCGAGCCAGGAACACCTTATGAAACACGGAATACTACTGACCCAAACAGCTTGAGAGAATTTGTAATGTTTCACAAAATACACATATGTGGTGTTTGTTTGTATGTATAGATTCCATTTTATATTACAACGGGATTGTACCTGGTGGACCACAGGGCCCTTCACATCCAGGTGGACCTGGAAACCCATCAAAACCCTCATCACCAGGTTCTCCTGGGGGCCCTGATATAATCACAATACATAACAAAATATTCTTATTTAGGAGAGTAATAGTGCAAAACGAATTTGAAGTATACAAAAAATGTATTCGCTCCAATCAGTATTTTTTGAGCACTACTGAGAGGATAGTGCTCTTATGAAGAAAAAAGTTCAGAAGAGACTCAATGGAGAACAACATATGTATGCTGACTGAGATGCTGTTTATGTTGACCCAGATTGGTATGACTTGTACCTGACCATGTAATTAGCTTAATTATTATAACCTTTACAAGACAGACATTGAAATGGGGCCACTGCAAGTATGCCTGATTTGACCGTAAGTGTTGTTACATCAGCTTGAGATCAGTTCAGTGAAATCCACAAATTGAAAGATCTCCAGTTGATTTTTTTAAGAAGCAACTGGTAACTGATCAACTGAAGAACCATCAAGTTCAAATAAAAGTAAAAATTTTATAAATGGAATACCTGGATCTCCTATTACTCCAGTTTCTCCTCGTTCCCCTGGAACTCCAGAAAAACCTGTGAGCCCATTTATTCCACATATACCTTTGTCACCTTTCTTCCCTATACCCCCAGGACATCCTGGTTCACCCTGACAGAATAAAAAAATAAATCAAGATAGTGTGTAGTGGGTTAATGTGTTGCCATTGAAGGTATCTAAGACATTAGGTTTTAGAGCAAAACAAGAATGTCACCATTTTAACAATATTTTGAAAATGATACCTTCTCACCAAGAAGTCCTGGAATCTCTGGCCCAGGGGGACTAGGATCACCTTTGATCCCCTTTGGTCCATTTGGTCCTGGAATACCAGGAATCCCAGGCTCCCCATAAAGACCCGGTGAACCTTTAATACCTTTCACTCCTGCAAGAGAAAATGATTAACACATTTTGACCCGTGAAATGATTTGTGGAAATTATTTATGCATCGTGGTGTTTATTCCACTTTTACAATAATGGGTGTGCATGAACTTGCCTGGAAACCCCATAACTCCTTGATCACCAAAGTTTCCATTAAGACCCTGATTTCCAGGAAACCCCTTTGGGCCAGGGTCACCAGGAGGGCCTGAAAAAAAAAATGTTTATACTATGTTCTAATGCGGATAGCAAAGTTTTGGATTTCAGCATCTATACCTGGTGGACCAGAACTTCCTGGAATTCCATTTTTCCCCCAGTCTCCACAAACTCCCGGAAGTCCTATTTCCCCTTTATTGCCAGGCAGACCAAGGAGACCTAAAACACAGAGGATGTCATATACAATGTCTGAAAGTCTCCCAAGTTCTATCAAAAGAGCTGAGATTGCAGACAAACTGAACGCAGACAAACAAGAGCTGAGATTGCAGACAAACTGCATGCAGACAAACAAAAGCATATTGATCTGGTATATTCAAATTTAACTGTTGAATGAGTCACCTGGCAGGCCAGGGGAACCAAGTTCTCCTGGAGATGTAACATTTGATGATTGTCCCTTTGGGCCACGGGGCCCAGGGTCTCCTGGCTCCCCAGGCTTTCCTTCATCACCTGGCACCCCATTCCTACCCATTAAACCTGATAAAAGATTGAGAGATCAATTAATATTGTTGTAAAAAATAAAAAGAAAAAAATACCTTGAATGAAAATCGCTGCCGTATTTGTATATGTATATGTTTGAACCTTTAGGTCCCCGGAGCCCTGGTGGTCCAGGATTTCCATCTACTCCAGGAGGGCCAGACATTCCAGGACTGCCCTGATCTCCCCGTATACCTGAACGAAACAAAGCAGTTAGAACAAAGGGCATGCTATGCCTCCTAGGAAGAACAGCTTAAAGGGTTATTAAAACTCTTAACTAGGTTGTTTGAGATTTGACAGAGGCGTTTGTGCTGTGTATTGTTGAAGGCGGTGTTAGTTTTGGGTTCAAAATCTACTGTAGATGTGTCAATGAATGCTTCTCAGTTCTTATTTGTGCATCCTTGTTTCCTTTCTTTGCTTCATATACTCATGTCTTAGCTCCTTCCCTTCAGGACTCGAGGGAAGGATGCAAGGAAAAGTTATGAAGACAGAGGAATTGAATCAAGTTAAATTTTATATCCTGGCATCCATTGGCGTCATCTCACAGCATCTGTCGATTTGTCCTACCTTGTCAGATTGACCTGCCACCCATTCAAAAAGTAGGTAGCACATCTTGATGACGAAATAAGCTACTCATCAGATTGTGCAACCAGTGTACATTTTGGTGTGGAGTGGTGTTGTATGAGGCTTATATCATCCTTAACCAAACCAAATCCTTAACACCATTCAACTTGTCAGTAGCATAATTTGATGGGTAGGATAAAATGTCGCAAGAACATTGTACACCACTGATTTCCATTGCAGGTCAGGATTGAATGTTAGAAATAATTGTTTATAGTGTAATAGTTTCAACCTCCACACTGTATTTGTTTTTATTACAATTTTATCAATAACAATGTATTATTCCGTTATCAACTGCCTTTTATTTGTGCTGGAAAGTATCCTACATCAAAATTAAAAGAACTGTGCAAACAGAAACCACATTTACTATAACTTTATGCTTAATAGTCACATTAATCTGCTTGAATTTTCTGCTGTAGTTAGCGATTATTGGTGCAAATGTGAAATTTCATATGCGCATCATGTTTAAATAATAAACCACCTATAAAAACAATACACGTTTACTCAAACAAAACTCCTCAAGAAGCCTCCAATTTCCTTGATCCTCACCTCCTTGTGATGCAATTAGAGATAATTGTAATAAGTCATCAATTACTGGTGTCTTTAGCCATGTCAAAACACAACGTATACGGCCAATCAAACTGCCAATAAGAATCAAAAATTGATCACTGAAGACAAAACTTTGATGACTACCTCTCTTTTCTGCCTCCACTCCAGAATTTTTCAAGCACACTTTGGTAGAATTTTTAAAATCTCTGAAAAAGTACTAGTCAGTGATGACAAAAGCTTCCATGACCCGTTAAATTTGTTGCCACACAATGTAGAAAAGCATCTTGGCATTAATTATTTAATTAGCGTCAGAGTTCCAAAAATGCTGGATGTCATGTACCTGGAAATCCTGGGGAACCATCCCGACCCTGGAAACCTTTTGGTCCCCGAAAACCAACTGCACCAACCGGTCCAAAGATCCCAGGTATCCCAACCACTCCTGTTATACCAGGTATTCCCAATCCAGGTAGTCCAGTTTCACCTTGTGGCCCTTTCAAACCTGGCAAACCTAAAGACAATATACAGTATATGCCACAGTGACCTTCATTGAGGGTATTCATCCTACTATGCATGATGCTATTGTATCTTAATAGCATTTTGCCATTCATTTATTTCTTTTAAAATTTTAGCAAGTATCTACAGATGTTAAATTTACATACCAGGGGGTCCATCTGGTCCTCTGATCCCTGAGGGACCTTCATCCCCTTTGGCCCCTGATATACAGCATCCTGGAACACCAGCCACTCCAGGAAAACCATCAAAACCCTGCACACCTGAATGGACAGATTTTATGTGAAAGATGGACAGATATTTAAAATGGAACTTGGCAAAAAACGTATAAAATCATCTTTATTTAAAGGTATAAATTAATCTTTACTTCTAAAGCACTTTTTTTACATTATAATTTGTAACATAGATGAAGTTCTAGTAAATGAAAACTGCTAAAGTCCGGTTGAATTCAGTTTAGTCCAGTGTAATGCAAATGTCACTACTGAAATCCAACACACTGAAGAGCAACTCCACCAAAGCGCAGCTCCATAAGACCCAGCCAAGCAGGCCAGAGGCTTACAGTGGTGAGGAACAAACATAATTGATGGAAGAAGGAAAAAAAAAGACTTGCAATGACTGTATACATACTTTGGTGTGGGAAGGATTATGCTTGAGTGATTAAATGCATTAACAAAGATCCCACCAACCAAATTCTCCAGGTGGTCCATCCTGTCCTTTTTGACCTCGACATCCAGACAATCCAGGGGGACCAAAGATTCCTGGTGGACCAAGGCACCCTTCATCTCCTGGCAGACCTTCTCTACCCTTGGGCCCTGGGCAGCCAAATGCTATTTCACCCTGAGGGATGGATTTTAATAAATTCTATTTCATTAAACTGGTTTCATTGTATAATGTCAATGCTGAATGATGGAAGCTTTGATCCACATATTGCTAAAAGCTCTGCCGTTATTGAATCTAACCAACAATGGGTGTCACCACAAATGACCTTTGGGCCAGGCATTCCTGGTGGTCCTGGAGGTCCAGGACGGCCTATACTTCCACAACCAGGTGAACCTTGCCTCCCTTTCACACCCTTATCACCTACAACAATTGAAAGAAATTGAAATCAGAATGGGGTGTCATCATATGACATAATTTAATAAGACATATCTGCAAATGTGAATAAAATGTAAAAACAAATTATTACATTTGTAGAGTTAGTATTAACATTTTTTGGTTATTTGTCCTATTGCATTTGCATGGGTTTCTTACCCACCTTTCGGACCAGTAAGTCCAGTATCTCCTGGTGTTGAGAGTCCTTTCTCTCCTTTAAGCCCACACAATCCTGGAAATCCTTGAACCCCAGCACAACCTTCACTACCTAATACACACATCAAAACCATTATATGTTTTCCTCTTAGTCTGCTTGTCCATCTTTCAAGTCTTTTATCCTCACTGTTTACCTGGAAGTCCTGGTAGACCAGGTGAACCAGGCAGTCCAGGCTCGCCTGGGTCTCCAGGTATTGTTTGTACTGGTCCTGGAGATCCTTTTTCACCTGTAGGATGCAACTGTAACATTTGAATCTATTTCTCCTTCATGCCACTAGTAGTTACAGTTACTAGTAGTAGTTTTACTGAATTTGGTAGGCTTTTGTCATCTTTGGCACAACATCTCTGTATTAATTTCCATTCACCATACATAGGCTTTAACAATTTATCTCCTAGCTAGTGTTAGGCTACACTATCTCTAGGTATAGTAAACTACAGAAAAAAATATCCTATATTTGAACATACATTGCATTAATTCATACCTGGATCTCCAAGATTTCCTTGCCGGCCCATTACTCCCAAATTTCCTTTTTCTCCAGGTGCCCCTGGTAACCCAACACCCATTGACCCTTGACTGCCCATTGGACCTGTGCTACCTTGTTCCCCACCAACACCTGGATATCCTTGATCACCTTTAGGAGCTAAAGTACTCTGAAAAATAAATTAGTTTCAAGTCAGTTTCAAGTTCACTTAAAATAAAATTTGTTACTTTAAAGTTTAGTAGAGACATTCAGACTATACTATTTCAGTTACCTGGGATATGCTTTCAAGTACTTACTGGCTTTCCTTTTTCTCCCGGTGGACCTTTGAAGCCAGGGATGCCTGGTAAACCATCTTGTCCACTTAATCCCAATTGACCTACTGCACCAGAGTCTCCTTTAAAACCCTTTTCCCCAATCTCATATTTCATCCCCATTTCTCCCTTGGGGCCTGAAGGCCCTGGAAAACCTGAAAGACCTAAGAAACCCTGTAAAACATTTTAATTCTTCAGTCATAATAAATCATCATCATAATAAATCAATCAGAAATCAACACATTCAACTATCATTGTGAACATGAAGCAATATTAAAATATCAGCTGAATAATATGGACAAATCATGGCTTTTAATGCGGGTGATCACAGTGGCACTATGTGGATAAACTGACCGGAGGACCAGGTGGACCAAGTGGACCTTTCAAGCCTCTGGATCCTTTATTACCTTGAACTCCTTCAACACCTGGAGAGATAATTTATTAACGTTACCAGGTCTGCTGTCCGTTAGTGAAACCAACCCCCAAAATAAAATAAAAATCTAAATATCAATTAGATGCGAACTGAAAGGAAAATTTTATAATTAAATAGCAAGAAATAATCAATAAATATATACAGTATAAACTTATGCAATAAATTACTAACATTGGCTGATAACATTATTGCTATAATACTGACCCTGATTTGTTCTAATTTTTAAAATGTTAAATCCATTTTCATTTAGATTTCAAAATAGAGATACATGTGATCTTAAAATGAGTTTTAAAGGTAATTAGATAAAGTAAGACAACTGCTGGATGCGAGCATATTGCGAGGCATTTGCTAGGGTGTCCTTTATGTTTCTGACCAAGTTGATGATGAATGTACTGTAAGTTTGGAATTGAACCAACTTCACTGGGTTCTGAACGGGACTAGCTGATTTGTCATTAATGTATCTCTAATCTTCCAGTGAGTTTTAAATGTGCTGCACCTAAACTGAAAAGGTTGCTATGAATTGCTCTGGCTAACTTAATGATGACTTCACCTGGTTTGCCGGGTTCGCCTGAATCCCCAGGTGGTCCTGGAGGTCCAGGATCAGCAGCAGAAGCAGCACATAGCCTGCATAGATCTCCTTGCTCTCCTGTATTAAAATGACAAATAATAGAATTATGTAATTAGCTAAACGTATTCAGAAATGTTCTACATAGTAGCTTTACTTGAGTTCAATTTTACAACTGAACAAGGGATATTCTTTTTAATATCCTCTGTTAGAAAACTGAATCTTACCTTGTTTCCCAGGATCCCCACGCAGACCCTCAGGGCCTATTAGGCCTTTGTTACCCTTGAGTCCTTTGAGTCCCAAGCGGCTTATGACATCTGGGGATATGGAAATGGTGCACAAACAGACATGTCACTGACACATGCAAATACCAAAATTTGCTGCAACAAGCTTTGTAAATACAATATTTTGAATTTGACAGTCTTTAACAAAATTTACTTGAAGGTCCTGGAAGTCCAGGATCACCAGGGGGTCCTTGTTCCCCTCGTTGGCCATCACGTCCTTTGGGTCCTCTGATGTCGGGTGCAGGCTCTCCTTTATCCCCTTTCAAACCTTTAAACCCTGGTAGACCTGGTTCTCCATTAGTTCCTTGTATGGGGGTCCCTAACATATTTCAGAAAAGAGAAGGTTAACATTTGTTTGTGTGTGTGGGGCAAAATGAGCATAATTACAGATACTGTACATCATTTACCTGGAGGTCCTTGATATCCAGGAAAACCACTGAAACCTTTTAAAAAAAAGAACATTTTTGTTAAATCCTTTGGTTTTTCGTTACTGTTTTGTATGTGCATGAATGTCAGTAATTGGTCACATTTTATTTCGATGGTCCGTTTGTTGAATTTAAGTTACATTGCAACTAATTCTCATTAGATTATAAGTAGACTGTTAGGTTGGGGTTAGGGGTAGGGTTAGTTTAAGTTGACATGTACTTGCAAAGTTTCTTATAGTCAGTTAAATGTCTGTTGAATGTCTGTATCAACAGATATTAAGTAGACAGTCTACTAATACTCAAATGGACCATCGAAATAAAAGTGTTACCCATGAAAGTGTTACCCAGTAATTTATTTTGGTACTAACCTTCACTGCCTCGTAAACCAAGAAGTCCTGGTGGCCCAGGATCTCCTTTTTGACCTTTGATTTCTGTATTTATTACAATGAACTAAAATACAGACCAAATGTTAGCAACACAAAAATGTTCATTCCTCATTATGATTAAAGGGAAATTAAACATGAGGAGATGTACAACTTTCATAACTGAATGTATCACTAACCTCTCCAGGGGGGCCAGGGGGGCCAAGGTTACCCTTCTGACCCTAGAAATACACACAAAGGAACAGATGAATAAACGCGAATATGGGCCAGATTTACTAACAGGCGTAGACACTGATATTTTTGCCCCTGACCTTATTCAATATGTATTTTGAGGAGTTTTCTGGTCAGACACGTTATAGGAAGGTAGTATTAAATGTATCAATGATTTACTTGTGTGTGCGCTCCTCAAATTATATAAATTTACACCATTAATAAGTGGCTAAAAAGCATGTCATAAATGTGCTTGAAATGGCCACAGTTGTTGCCAGATTTATCCACACATATTCATTTGAATGCCAGAGGGAACATCGCCTAAACATATTGGCAAATATGTTAACATGCATCTCACATTAATACATGAATATTGGTTATTTTCTTGTCCAGCTCCCACTTATCCCAGCAGAGAAAAAATATATACTGTGCTGTGGCTGATTGTAGTTGATTACCTGCATCTTATGAGCATGGGTTTTGCTTATTTGCCTCTATGCTAACTTGTAATGCACTTATTTTGTTGGTTAACATGTAAATGAGATGTTATGCCTGCTCTTTAATTTGGGCATTGTCTGTAAAAATCATCTGCAGAAATTTCCATGCACATGGTCGCTGTTTTGGATTTGGATTTCCTGTTTGGTCTTAAAATCTGTAGATTGATGTCCCAACTCTGTCCACTGATTTTTTTTTTGATAGCTTGGCTTTCCAGGTAAAGTGACACAACAGACTACTGTACATAGACAGAAAACATAAATACCTTCTCCCCTTCTATGCCTGTATCTCCTGGAAATCCTTTATCTCCCTTACTTCCCTGAAATAATAAAAAAGGTAAGTCACTGTCAACAAATTACTCTCATCGATTGTTTTATCATACATAGAGAGGTTACTTTAAAAAGTTCTGGCAGTCACACTAAAAATCTTAGTTGAAAAAGATGATACCTTAGAGCCTAACTCTCCTTGCAGCCCCTCTTTTCCAGGTTTACCCTAAAAACCATTACAAATGAACAACATTTGATGAATATATGCCATAGCTACTGAGTTTTATTCTTAAATGAATGGATGAATAGCCCTCACAAACATTATAATATCTATCCCTATATTGTTTGTCATTAATAAAATATGACAAACAATTAAAATGTATAAAACTCAAATCAAATTTGGCTGTAATCTCTTTTTTTATTTACCGGACCACCAGGCTCTCCACTTTCTCCTTTCTCCCCCTTAGGACCAGGACGACCACGTAAACCCTGGAGAACAGAGCAGATGGCCATTGTAAATGGATGGCCAGTGTCATTTTTATCAATTTAATGAGTGCATGTCAAACAAATACTCACAGTTTGTCCAGGGCTACCTCTGTCTCCGGAATCCCCAGCGTCACCCTGAAACCAAAATGAAATTATATAATCATTTATTCATTTGGATTACAGCATCAAACAGAACAAACTGAAATAAAAATATTAAATAAATATAACAATGCATATCTTTTAAAAAGAAAAGTTATGTTACTTTAGGCTCCTTTGGTCCTGATGCAAATAACTTTATGCCTTTTTGTCCTGGTATACCAGGGGGTCCCCTCTCCCCCTATAAAAGAGCCACATAAACACATTTAAACACACTGAAAAATGAAATTAAATAAAAAAGCAAAAAAATATATCAACCTTTTGACCTATGGGTCCAGGTATTCCCATGCTTCGACCCTCTTTACCCTACATGTAACACAAAAATGTTAGATTGACGCACACACATGCTAATACTGACCTATCAAATCAAAACTAACCTTCTCTCCTGGAAACCCAGGAATGCCTTGTGGTCCCTAAAAGCATTATTAGTTGTATCAGTATCGCAATAATGTAATCACAATGTTCATCTGAATGAGCAATAAAATAAACAACTTACAGGGTTACCTGCAGGCCCCTCTGGTCCAGTAAGTCCTTGAACACCTGGCAACCCAGGTGGACCCTGTAGAATTATACAGAATACAACAAAATATATGATGATAGTCGTGCATAGAAAATGCATTCACATTTATAATTATCTTACTGGATCTCCATCTCTGCCTTGTTGACCCGTAAGTCCCATCATTTGTGCGGCCGAGGCGATAAAAATGGTCTCCCCCTAAAACAGCAATAATCACTGAATGTCATACATTTATCATTTATGCCCTTTTATTTCAAAAAAGCAGCTAAGCTTAACACTTTCAAAGAGTTAATTAAATAAAACGTACCTTAAGTCCTTGGATTCCTGGCCTTCCCTGCATAAAACAACAATAACAAACGTTTTTTGGATTAAATAGTTTAAAGTAAAACAAATAATTAACAGTTAAAAGATGTCCTGTTATGGTTTTTAAGTCTCTCCAAACAGATTTATTCCCAATATTAGTGTTTCTGAAATCTTATGAGTTTTCTACTGGGAACATGAATGCCCTGATGTCCCAAATTGACATTAATCATACCCAGAGCATGACCTAAATGCCTAGTCAAGTTAATTTGCAATGTGCTTTCTTTCAATTCAAGTTTTTTAGCTCTAATACAGGAGTGTCCAATGGCCTATCCAGGGCTGGTGTCCTGCATACTTCCTTCAACACACCTCCCTGGAAGTTTCCAGTATACCTAGAAAGAGTTTGTTTAGCTGGTTTAGTTTAGTGTAATTGTGTAAAATATGCAGGGCACTGGCCTTCCATGACCAAGTTTGGACACCCCTGGTCTAATATGGCGATACTCGTTTTATTAACTTCCCCAAATGTTTAGGTTCATTGACATTATGTGATTAAATTTTTTTTTTATGTCCTTCTGATTTAACCTTGAGCCTATCGGCAGTTGACCCTAAAAAGTACTTAATTTAATACATATGCAACACACTACCTGTATTTGGTTGCTTAGAAAGCTGTATATCAGGAGTATAAACTGACAAGGCTTTAAAACGCATGCAGATGTTTTGTTTGTTGTTGCTGGAGTAACGGAGGCACAGGCTGTAAAGGCTCTGCTTTGTTCTGGAAAAGGTGGGGAGCAGCAGTGAATTTGCATTTAAAGAGACACATGAAAATAGTCAAAATATAACATATATACTATCCTCCAGCTTAGTTCCTGAATTATCAGGGGTTGCCACAGTGGAATGAACAGCCAATTACATATGTTTTATACAGTTTAATGCATTTTTTTAATTAATTTGTTTGCATTTTAACCTACAGTATATTAGGATATGACTGCATTTACACAGGAATTAAAGTTGGAGAAAGAGCGAGGGGATGTGAGGCATGAGTCGGGACTTAAATTTGGGACATTACTTGCTATATGACAGCACACTACCCACAAGGCTATCGGCACAGACAAAACATAACATATTTTTTTTAAATATTGCTCTTTGCCATTGGCATTTAATAATAATTTTTGTAAAATGAGTTTATGCCACATTATTTAGTCATTTACTCTAGAGTTATTTATCAGTTTCATGAATTTAAATCAATTATTGGTGAGTCTTTTTTATCTCATCTTGTATAACTTTTTAATTATCATATGAATTAATTTTCAATTTCATTAATACTCATATTTAGAACTCACCTGGCTGCCAGGACGCCCTATTGGCCCAATAAAACCTGGAGGACCAGGCTCACCCTAGAGGAAAAGCAATGTCATTCTGAGGCCTTTAGTATAATATAATAATACACATACACTGATGTTCACTGATATACAGTAATTACCGATGCTCCATGCTTCTGCATTACCTTAGTTCCATTGCATCCTGGGAGACCAGGAGGCCCCCTTGGACCCTGAATCCCAGGAAGACCCTGAAAATGAAAAACACAATTTTCACAAGAGTTTCTGTCAAACCACATATGATCAACTTCTGGTGTTCAAGCTATCAAGACAAAAGTACTGAAAAAATACCGGTAGTCCTGGAGGTCCAAAGAATCCAGGAGTCCCTGAAATTCCCTTATTGAATGAGAACAAGAAAGAAATTGGCTTGTGTTCAGTTATACTTCAAGTGTCACTGGAAATATATGAACACACTCACACACACCGTACCCTAGAACCTTTACGTCCTGGGATGCCTGGTATACCCATATGACCCTGTGCGTAAAAAATAAAAAAAAAAATTTTTAAATCACATATTTATTTATCAACATGTATTAATCCTGTGATGAGAAATCTACACAACAATCTATACACGGAATAAATGTTGTTACATTTCACAATTAATATATTCTCGTACGTATGTTATGTACTGTATATTAACACAAACACATACAATCAAAGGCAACTTTATAAGGTACACCTGTCCAACTGCTCGTTAACGCAAATTTCTAATCAGCCAATCACATGGCAGCAACCCAATGCATTTAGGCATGTAGACATGGTCAAGACGATCTGCTGCAGTTCAAACTGAGCATCAGAATGGGGAAGAAAGGTGATTTAAGTGACTTTGAACATGGCATGGTTGTTGGTGCCAGATGGGCTGGTCTGAGTATTTCAGAAACAGCTAAAATACAGGGATTTTCAAGCACAACAGTCTCTAGGGTTTATAGAGAATGGTCCAAAAAAAAAAAGAGAAAATATCTAGTGAGTGGCAGTTCGGTGGGCGCAAATGCCTTGTTGATGCCAGAGGTCAAAGGAAAATGGCCAGACTGGTTCTAGCTGAAAGAAAGGAGACAGTAACTCGTTGGGCCCTTTAGTACCAAATGAGCATTGTGACAACGCCACAGCCTACCTGAGTATTGTTGCTGACCATATCCATCCCTTTATGACCACAGTGTACCCATCTTCTGATGGCTACTACCAACAGGAAACATAACACGCTATGCTGTAAAGCACAAATCATCTAAGACTAGTTACTTGAACATGTTAATGAGCTCACTGTATTCAAATAGCCTCCACAGTCACCAGATCTTAATCCAATAAAGCACTATTGGGATGTGGATCCGCATCATGGATGTGCAGCTGACAAATCTGCAGCGACTGCTTGATGCTATCATGGCAATATGGACCAAAATCTCTGAGGAATATTTCCAGTACCTTGTTGAATCTATGCCATGAAGGATTAATGCAGTTCTAAAGACAAAAGGGGAACCAACCAGGTAATAATAAGGTGTACCTAATAAAGTGGCCTGCGAGTGTATATACTCAATATAAGTCAATATCAAGACAATTTAATTCATAAAGCAAATTTTACAATGAACTGCCTAACTTAAGAATACGCCAATTAAAATGTGGTAAGATCCTTATTTAGGAGTTCAAGTAAAATAAAAGTGTGCCATAATCTACTTGAAAAAAAATCTATACGATATTGTATAGAAACAGCAACTCAACCTCATTGCAATTCATAACTTTTTAATGGTTAAATGGTTTTTAAATAGTTTTAATGTGTTTTTTATTGATGTAATGGCTAATTTATTCAAATGTGTACATTCGCTTTCATACATTGTAGTACAATTTGGTAATCCTCCAATGAGGGAAAGGTTTAGGAGGCACCTCCATTTAAAAATCATACATTTTGCGTACAAATTATAACGAATTAGCCACCTTTCCACTAATACATAAAATACTTATGTTATCTCATTAGATCAGGTTGAAAATAGAGGATTTCACTAACAATATACGTGAGAATTTTTAAATATATTATATAATTCCGATTAATTCTGAAGCTTGTAAAGCAGCCATGTGCAAATGTACCTTCAGACCAGGAAATCCAGGAGGGCCTTCCTTTCCTTGATGCCCCTGAACTCCAACATCACCAACCGAACCAGGAGAACCCTTCTCACCCTGAGACAAACACAGATAAATAAAGTGCAGCTATTTTCAGCATGTGCCATTCAGAAGACTTCTAGAAAAAAACGCATAATTAGGAGATCGGATGTCATCAGAAAATGTAACTATTTTGGTGACAGGATGTGGACTATTTAATTCATATAAACACATACTGTATGAGGCAAAACAAGCAAGAAAGTAACCTGCTAAACATGTCAATTATATGAGTAAGCAGATCATCTGAAAACATACTCTAGTTTAGTTTATACACATTATGGTCTGCCTCGCTCACATCAAGAAAGCTTTTACAATGTAGATTGTGTCAAAGCAGCTTCACATAGAAGATTATAGTAAATTGAAACCATGTCAGTCCAGTTTTCAGAGTTGAAGTTCATTTTAGCTCAGTTCAGTGTGGTTTAATACTTGCTACTGAGAGTCCAAACACTGAAAAGCAAATACATCGATGTGTTGATGATAACTACAACTAAAATATGATCCAAACTATTACATTATATTATTCTGTTTATTACAAGTCTGGATACTGATTAGTTGTCAATGTTTTTAAATCAGAAGTTATTCTGAAAGTGATTAAATTGGACTGTTCCACTTTGCAGATTGATGCAAAGTGCAGAATAAAAAGGCAGAATAACATTATAAGTCTACATCGAAGTCCAGCCAAAATGGAACACCACACACCTAATATCACATTAGCTCACCAGGATATTTGGGAAAAGGTCACCCTTGCTTGTGTAACATGACTTAACAACAGTGTTTCTTTTTTTTTTCTTTTTTCTACATTTTGCTTTCATTATTTTTTTTTTAATGAATTTTATGGTTATTCTCACTGAATTCTGTCCTGATCAAGTACATTTAGACTCACAATATCTTTTTATGCGTGTTTTTTGACATAGTGACTGACAAAATTGATAATATCAGCTTGTACTTTGTTACAACAACAGTTGAAATTGATATTATTGACAATATTGCAATTTCTTGTTGACCTTATTCTCTTACATATAAGTGACAATTAACTTAATTGTCTCTCATTCACTTCCATTGATTTGTAATCGTAAAGCGGTGTGCTGTTTGAAGTTTATTGTAAAAAAAATGCACAATAGATTTGTGTTGGGACAACATAAAGGAATTAAGTTAACTTATTAGTTTTTACAAATGTAAGTTGATTGAACATAAACCAATTAAGTTGTGCAAAAAAACTCAATAATTGTGTTGTTCCAGCTCATTTTAAATAAGTAGTTTGAACAAACAGAAAACGTCTTTTTTTTAGCGTTGCAAAGTGGTATTTTCTTATTATATTATTTTTATATTTATGTATTGCAATAAACACTGTTTTTTATTCCTAGTCATTTTCCCTATAGATAAACGAATCAAAAGTCTTAAAACAATTGTAGAAAAGAGTACAATTCAACGATGCAGAACAAAGGAACATATAACCATTTTAGGAACATATAACCATTAGGAACAAAACAAACAAACAAAAAATAATAATACATACATACATAAATATACATACATACATATATACGTATATGCGCAAATACATCCATTCCGCATGTATATATATATATATATATATATTTTTTTTATATATATTTAATATTTTTATGTGTGTATATATATATATATATATACACACACACATAAAAATATTAAATTACCTCATCAAAATAAATATATAACTAAATGAAATAACTATAAAATAAAATATAATAAAAGGTTGCCAAACATATTCTCACAATGATGCATAACGTCTATAATTCTCTTATGTAAATGTTCAATTATAGATAATTATATTGTCGTTGTGGAGAAAGCCAGCCATTTACTTTTTTCAAAGATGCCTTTTACACATTTAAAATAAATGAATAACTGTCCTGTTTTGATAAGACATAAGTACGGAAGAGTAGTTTTATGTTCTATCAAAGTTAACTGGGTCAACTTGCAGGATGAATTCTGACGCAAATTATAGATCAAGATTATTTGAAACATCCATCAACGTCACACAAAGACAAAACTATTTTAGAAAGGAAAAAAAACCTTAATCTAATCACATGTAAAATCCATTATACAAACTAGCTGTTATTATGATGAACATACCATGACAGGTATGCCAAACACGTGTGTATAGAGAGAAGCAGAACAGATTCTTTCACAGGTGGACACATACAGAGGAGCAGAAGCGTGACTTATATTGCTGATAAGTGTTCTGTAGCTTTGGCCATCAATAGTGTAGCACAGCTGATCTGATACGGACGCCTGGGTGGCCAATGCATCTGCCACCTCACATAGAAACAGCCACGAGGCCACCCACCACCAAAACATACACATCATTATAAAAAGCTCTTTCTTTTGAACCTGCTCCTCTAAGCTTCAGAATTCCCGATGCTATGACATGTCATGTTTTTTGACAATAAAATAAACCAAAAATGTAGATGTGAATTATTCATTATTTTAAAACGTTGGTACTTTTGGCTTAAGTAGATAGTTTGCGCAAAAATGAAAGCAAGTCATAATATTACAGCACATCCGGAAAGTATTTATAGCACTTCACCTTTTACACATTTTCTAATGTTACAGCCTTGTTCCAAAATGGATTATATTCATTTATTTCCTCAAACTTCTTCACACAATCCCCCATAATGACAATGTGAAAAAAGATTTATTGAAATTGTTGCAAATTTATTAAAAATAAAAAACCTGAAAAATCACGTTTAAAAGTATTCACAGCCTTTGCTCAATACTTTGTTGATGCACCTTTGGCAGCGATTACAGCCAAATTAAATTAAACACCTGTCTTTGGGAATTTTTGCCCATTCCTCTATGCAGTACCTCTCAAGCTCTATCAGGTTGGATGGGAAGCGACGATGTACAGCCATTTTCAGATCTCTCCAAAGATGTTCAATAGGATTTAA
Organism: Danio albolineatus; assembly: GCA_903798035.1. Taxonomy (NCBI): domain Eukaryota; kingdom Metazoa; phylum Chordata; class Actinopteri; order Cypriniformes; family Danionidae; genus Danio; species Danio albolineatus. Next base: position 10,325,841 of record CAIGQQ010004837.1, read on the forward strand.
GTCTGGGCTCTGGCTGGGCCACTCAAGGAGATTCACAGAGTTGTCGTGAAGCCACTCCATTGATACTTTGGTAGTGTTCTTTGGATCATTGTCCCGCTGGATGATGATTCGTAGCCACAGTCTGAGGTCAAGAGCACTCTGACGCAGGTTTTCATTTAGGATGTCTCTGTACATTGCTGCATTTATCTTTCCCTCTATCCTGAATAGCCTTCCAGTTCCTGCTGCTGAAAAACATCCCGACAGCATGATGCTGCCACCACTATGCTTCACTGTAGGGATGGTATTAGCCTGGTGATGAGCAGTGCCTGGTTTTCTCCAAACTTAACGCCTGGCATTCACTCCAAAGATTTCAACTTTAATCTCATCAGACTAGAGTGGCTTTCGTCTACCATACAGACCTGGTTGGTAGATTGCTTCACAGATGGTTGTCCTTCTGTAAGATTCTCCTTTCTCCAAAGAAGAACACTAGAGCTAAGACAGAGTGACCATCGGGTTATTGATCAATTCCCTGACTTAGTGATCTTCCCTGATCACTCGATGGCCGGCCAGGAGAGTCAATGGTGGTTCCAAACATCTTCCATGTACGGATGATGGAGGCCACTGTGCTCATTGGAACTTTCAGAGCAGCATACATTTTTTTGTTAAATTTTACCATAGGTGAACTCCAATTAACATCTTAAGAATGATCAGTGGAAACAGAATGTACCTGAGCTCAATGCAGAGCTTCACAGCAAAGGCTGGGAATACTTATGAATGTGATTTTTCAGGTTTTTTATTTTTAATAAATTTGCAACAATTTCAAAAAAAAAAATTCACGTTGTCATTATGAGGGATTGTTTGTATAATTCTGAGGAAATAAATTAAATTAATCTATTTTGGAATAAGGCTGTAACACAAAAAAAAAATTGGAAAAAGTGAAGTGCAATGAATACTTTCCGGATGCACTGTATTCTCCCTGGGGTTGTTGGACTTTAATATACCCTAATTGTTTTTGAAGTTTTTTCCTTACTACAAATGTAGGATTTAAAAAAATGTCTTACACTCATTAATATTAGGGTAGTAAATAGTGAATTATCATACAATGGACTTATGAAACGCATAATATTTTACAAGAGATCTGGTGAATTTGATGTTGATCTGGTGTTTGATAAAAACAAACCAAAACTGAATGTGTTATAACCAAATTTCTGATTTTGACAAGTTGTCTACATGTACAAGTTTATAGGACATTCTACCAGAAATGTGCATTATCTGTCCCTGAAATAAAAGCATAAATACAGTGAATAAAAAGTATTTCATCTCAGAAATTTCTAAAATGGACTGATGGATGACTTTTGTGAGTTGATCTTTAAAGGAATATGTCATTCATTTGGTTCTCAGATTTTATTTCTTTATTATAAACACTATACAAATGTAGAAACCCTGTCATTGTCATTGTCCTTGTCCTCAGCCCAACTGAACCTACAGCTTTAATAGTTTTGTAATGCTAAAAACCGTTTAGCAAGTTTAAGTTTAGCAAGTTAAGTAAGTTGTTCTCATTCATATCAATTGATTAAAAACATAAAATTCTAAATAAATTCTACAAATAAATACTACAAATATATAATGCAAATAAATTTACAATTGTCCTCATGTTTCTGTCAGTCCTGTCACATTAGCATTAAATTTAACATAAAATGTGTGCAATACATCTTTAATGCTATGACTTAAAAGTGACATCATTTGATGGAGGAGAAGCTGACAGTGATCAAAGATGCGTTCTTTCATTGAATTGTATGATTTTATGCTTGGTTTTGTATAATTTATTGAGGACGACAAGCTAAAGGTCAGGCCTTGTCACGTTTTATATAAGTAAAAATTTATGTTTCTGGTAGAATGTCCCGTATCAACATCAATAAAAAGAATAAATAGAAACATCTCCACCAAAAACTTATTAATGTAGTTTCTTGACTATGATTAATCTCCAAACTGGTTCTCTACTGTATATCGTAAGAACCAGAGTTATGCATAAGACTTCTGAATGCATACAGTGACCACTTTTTTTGTTATGTACTGTAGGAAGAGTAATAGATTAAAACACATGGACTGTCACACTGCAACCTGTGGGACCATTTACAGTTACTTATAAAACTATAATATTGTAGTCTAAACATAAAGCAATCATGACAAACTATATATCAATTGAAAGTTTAAAATTTCTAGTTTCCATATCTGGTGACTGATTTTTGATAGATATTACGGAGCAACAGTTATTCATTCGTTTGCAACAAGGATACTCATCAAAGTCGAAAAGCATTACTTTGCTACAGCAATCCACGTGCACATTTTTGTTTTATGCTTTTAGATGTTTTTAGAGGCTAAATTCTAAACAAATGCCTCCAAACTTCCCATAATACTTTAAAATTGTATGTCTACTTTACAAATATTATAAAAAGTATATTAAAAATATGGTTCATATTCCTCAAAACATAAGGAGAGCCATTGTATGTCATCTGGTGGTGATGTTTGGTACTGCAGCCAAACTAACTTAATGAAAGCTCATATTTTGAGACTTTTTATTCAGATTTTCGGTCAATTTTAGGCTAAAACAGGTTTTGAAAAATACATATTTTATGTAAAATAATGAAATATGCATTTGACAAGTGCCTACTTCAAAATGAGACCTAGATAGAATCTACGCACCGAAGCATTGAAGATTGGCAATCATTTAAATTGAAAATGTCATTTTCATGGGCGACATGGTGACTCAGTGGTTGGCACTGTTGCTGCACAGCAAGAAGGTCGCTGGTTTGAGTCCCAGCATTTCTGTGTGGAGTTTGTTTGTTCGAATGGATTTTCACCGGGTGCTACAATTTTGTCCCTAAAGTCCAAAGACATGCAGTATGGGTGAACTGAATAAACTAAATTGGAAGGGCATCCACTGTGTAAACATATGCTGGATAAGTTGGCAGTTCATTCCACTGTGGCGACCCCTGATGAATAAAGGGACTAAGCCAAAGGAAAATGAATGAATGAATGTCATTTTCCTATCTATTTTCAAAAAGTGGGACATGGTTTAGGGGTTAAGAGTGTTGCAGCTGTGATGTAGATATATTTACCTTAGAGGATATTGATTGTATTTTGTGCTGCATCTTTATTAACCTTGATTCTCAAAACTTATGTGTGCTTTATCTTCTCTCATTGAGTCTCCTGAACACACATTTGTTTACATGTTCAATGTGTTCATTTAGTTTGAATATGCAACACATGCTGTATGAAACCATCCTTTGATACTTTTGCATCTTTTTTCAAAGCTTAAAGGCACAGTATGAAATTATTGCCACTAGAGGGCGTGTATTCACAACAAACAAAGGTGATGATGCTGTGACTGAGTTTGCAATGATGATATGAGTGTTGTGGCCTTCATTCCATCCTACAGGACTCATGGACGAGCTAAAGAATTCAAACCTTATTTTCATTATAGTACAAAGCAGAAGGCTAAATAAGTGTCATGAGAGGACAATGCAGCACAAAGCTTTTATTATGTCACAGTCCTTCGCTTCTGGATCATCTGCTCATGATCATAGAGAAGAAGAACAGTTTGATCAATTTGAATGTATATATATATATAGGCGCCACGGTGGCGTAGTGAGTAGCACATTCGCCTCACAGCAAGAAGGTCGCTGGTTCGAGCCCCGGCTGAGTCAGTTGGCATTTCTGTGTGGAGTTTGCATGTTCTCCCCGTGGTTGCGTGGGTTTCCTCCGGGTGCTCCGGTTTCCCCCACAGTCCAAAGACATGTGGTATAGGTGAATTGGGTAGGCTAAATTGTCCGTAGTGTGTGAGTGTGAGTGTGACTGTGTGTGTGTGGATGTTTCCCAGAGATGGGTTGCGGCTGGAAGGGCATCCGCTGCGTAAAAAATATGCTGGATAAGTTGGCGGTTCATTCCGCTGTGGCGACCCCGGATTAATAAAGGGACTAAGCCGACAAGAAAATGAATGAATGAATGAATGAAT
>CAIGQQ010004837.1:10330234-10341654 GCA_903798035.1 Danio albolineatus
AGAGTGTTCAGTGTGGTTGCTAGTGTGTTGTTATGTGGTTCCTAGAGCATTCAGTGTGGTTGCTAGGGTGTTGTTATGTGGTTCCTAGAGTGTTCAGGGTAGGCTGTGTTTGCAATGTTATTGTTCATAGTTGCTAGTGCTATGCAGTTTATAACATGTATTATGATGGCAGCATGATTCAGATAGATGGACTCTGCTTAATTTTGCTTACAAATCAATTTTGCTCCTAAAAACGTATTAAAACTTAATAAGAGTCAACAGTGTGCAAAGTGCATGTTTGAGGTGAAATATCAGACATATGATGGAAACATAAAAATCAAGATTAGACTAAATATTTGTCAAATTATACAAAAAAAAGAGTGAAAATATTATGTACACATATGGTGGAAATAGAAATAGACAAACTAATCTAGCAAATGATTATTTTAGACATCTACAGAACCAGAAGTGTCCATGTTGATGTAAACACCCAACGTCAAAACATTTGCATTGATCAAAGTTCAGATACACAGGGTTTGACCTGCCTCACGTACCCTTAACCTGTCAAAGACAAAACATGTCTCCTGATCATCTTCAATCAGCAAGAGACATCATAATTTGGGACAGCCCTTGTTTCTCACGGTAACCAAATCTGTCTGTCTGCCATTGTGTGCATCGTCTATGTGTGGTTCTGATGAATGGGAGAGTCTGTAAATGTGATCAAACGCGTTGTGATAGTCAATCTGTACACACTGCTTGTTTGGGTTTTACCATGCATGTAACCCACACTACAATACGTAACTGCCTCACGTGCCCGGAGGAAGAATGTGTCACAAACAGGAATGCGGGGCTTCAAACAACCAAGGAATATTTGACAATTGGGAATCAATTTCAGGTCATTTGTGCAATTATATGTGATTTATATGTATGTTGTGTGTACAAGTGCATGTATAGGCCCGTATGAATGATTAGAGTGTGTGCGTGTGCGCATGTTCCTCTTATCAGTCATGATGGATTTGCTGTGGGATTCGTGAACCTGATGCCACTGCACAGATACCATGATAGCACAGCAGAATCAGATACAGACCTGCATTTGCTTGGAGAAATAGGAAAAGATGGAGAGATGAAGATGAAGAAAAAGTGGGAGAAGAGGAAGAATTTGACTTTATTTCCATTTTCCATGCTATTTTATATTAATCTAATTAATCTAATGCTAGATTATCATCTTCAAGGTAAATTCTGACTGCTTTCATCCCCATTTTAAGCCATCAGTCCAGTTGTAAATTTGAAAAAGTAATGCATCTTTTTTTAATCTTAAAGAAAGAGAGACAAATGCGGTTAGACAAAAGAATAAATGTGAGAAGAGGAGAATTTTTTCTGCTTCTAGAGAAGTGCTACTGTACTACCAGAAAACAAATGATTTACTGACAATTTCACGTTCATTTTCTAATCAAATGTAACCCGGTCTTACTCCACATGATTCTTAAAGGGAGAGTTCATCAACATTATACACTCTCATGTGGTTTCAAATCTGTTTGAGTTTCTTTCTTCTGTTGAGGAAAATACGACATTTTAAAGAAAGACTTTGGTATTTTACGATTCCTGTTTTAATTTTTTTTATTTCTCCTCTTTTAATAATGCTTTTAAATTGCATTATGTGACTTTGATCTTTCTAGCAACTTTTAACCTTGAAAAGTTGGAAAAAGTGACTTTTATGTATATTTTTAATAGTTTAAAGTGATAAATTGTCTGGGTTGGTGTTGTATATTTTGCTACAAAAACCTTGTAATAAACCGCCAGTACATTATCTGCTATTTTACAGACTTACTTCTCTATATTATATGTTATACATTGTATTAGTTCAAACTAATAAAATGTCAATAAAAGTAACCTTGTTAAACGGTACAGTTAAATTTTAACTGTAACCTTTTTTTTTATTTCTGTGTGGATTTTTTTAAAGTCCACACAGCAGAGATCAACATCCCATTATCCAATTCACATATATAAATAAACAGAAAATACAAAATAAGGAAACTGTTAATTAACAGATCTTCAGGAAATCACTTAAGACAATTATTTTATGCTATCATAACAATATAATGCGGCAATAAGATCGTAACTGTACTGTGCATTTACTCTGTGGCCATAACCATCTGTGTAAACACATAAAAACAACATTAACATTATAGCAGAGATGTAAAATGCTCATTCACTGCCACAAGACTTTTCTGACAGGGTATTCCAGTGTCATCGAGTGACAGAATGTTGTGGGACTGCTGTACAGGAGTTTTTATTATATTTTTTATTTTAATAGAATAATTAATCTCCTTTCTTTGGACAAGCAATTGTTTCACTCACTCACTACTGTATATGCTTCGGCATAGTCCCTGATCCATCAGCGGAATGAACCGCCAATATGTTTTACATGTTAGATGCCCTTCCATCCACAAGTTTTCATGAGTTATTTGCTTTGATAATGGCTTGCTTTTCTAAGGAGCCCATTTTTTACGGTGTCTTAATTTCTGAAGGAGTCTGACTCCAGGCAAAAATACATGCTCTAACTTTTTGCTGTTGTGGTTTCTGTGAACTTGTTTGAAAACTTAGTTGGAAGTGTTTAATCTAGACTCATTGAAGACTTAAAATCCACTCTATAGCATTCCCACACACCATTTTTCTCACAACACATTGAAACCTTGCATGCTTTGAAATCTTAAAAGGGTGGTCCACAGCATACCTGTCAACATTGGGATGTGAAAATAAGGGATACGCCCACCCCCCCAACCTATCACTATGGAGCACGTCAGCTGACAGTCACACACCGCTTTATGACTGTTTTGAGGATTGCATAGGAGGAGCGACGGCACCAGTAATGAAAAGGAAAGGGAATCCCGCCGTTTTTATATTTATTTCAAAGTGTTTCAGGCCTAAATAAAACGAAAGCACAGAACTGACTCACATTTAAGAGCAAGGGGCGGCCCCTGGTGGTTCGGCGGTATGGTTGCGTATAGGGTGGATCGGCTCTTTAATGTTTATTGCCACCCTTCAGAGAAAGACTGAAAATATGGGAGAAATATGGGAAAATACCCTTTACGGGATGATAGCGGAATAGAACTTTAAATACGGGAGAATACCGGGAAAAATGGGAGGGTTAAAGGGTATGCTCCACAATGTATTTTTAAGGCTTGGTTGTGATTATAATATGAAAAGGAATGTGTGTTCACGCTTCACTTGTAGAAAATCTCGGTATTTTTTCATATATTTTACTATAATTATAGACAGCTACTCTGCTAACATGAAAATGACTGTCATATTTCGTAGTTCCCTCAAAAGTTTGCCCTCAAGAGGCTCTGATTGGTCAGCTAACATAATGTGCTGTATTTTGCAGATCAGCTCCATGTCACCAGGAAAGCCAATTTGAACAAATAAAAATAGAGGTTGTGGCTCACAATCCACAGCTTCTTCTATTATGGTTGAACCTGCTCCTTTGAGGATTTCATAGTCGAATCCAACACTGGGAAAGATTCTGAAAGCTCTCCTTTGTCAAATGCTAGCTATATATGTTTTATAATTCTCTGGAACATAATTAAAATTAGGGCGCCATGGTGGCGTAGTGGGTAGCATGACGGTTCGAGCCTCAGCTGGGTCAGTTGGCATTTCTGTGTGGAGTTTGCATGTTCTCCACGTGGTCGCGTGGGTTTCCTTCGGGTTTCCCCCACAAGTCCAAAGACATGGCGTATAGGTGAATTGGGTAGGCTAAACTGTCCAAAGTGTATGTGTGAATAAGTGTGTATGGATATTTCAAAGAGATGGGTTGCAGCTGGAAGTGCATCTGCTGCGTAGAACATTAGCTGGATAAGTTGGCGGTTCATTCTGCTGTGGTGACCCCAGATTAATAAAGGGACTAAGCCGACAAGAAAATGAATGAATGAATGACTGAATAATTAAAATGAAATTGTAAGCACTTCTGTCTTTGTGGCATGTCCTTTGAAAGCCCAAATACAGAAACAGAAGAAGCTCTGTGGAAATAGCAGAGTTTTAGCTATATGCCATTTTAGCTTTCTCTGCTATAGTGTTACAGCACCTCTGGCCACGCCCCTTTGCTGTGCAGGGTGAATGCACATAAGCAGAAATGTTTGTGATCTCACTAAGCTGGATATATTTCTTTGTAGTCCGCAAACTTTGTTCGCTGTAGGCGAAGCTAACTAAGTAAAAGCCAATGTCTCCCTTTGCATTGAACTTCTTGAAGTTGAATCTTACATTCAGAGATGTTGTTTATGTCCACACAGCTACATTACACATCAATTAAAGTTTAAAGTATGATATCGTATCGTAGTGGATCACCCCTTTAAAAACAAAAAAAAACAAAAAATCACCATGATTGCTGATAATTCATGCTGACTCATTGACCATTAGGATTAAACTGTTTTTATCTATTTACCCCTTGTTCAATTTTCTCAGATTCTGGTGAACTATTTCAACAATCATAAACTGAACTACTTTCTGTGGTTTCATGATACAATTAAGTTTTGTATCGCTTTTATCATTGTACTTTTATATATTGTTTATATTATAAGCAACAAAAGCTGTTTTCAACATTGATGATCATACAAAATGTTAATTGAGGACCAGTTGATCATCTTAGAATTATTGCTGAAGGATCACGTGACACTGAAGACTGGTGTAGTGATTATAAAAATTCAGCAAATTTGAGATAAATTGCAAAAAAATAATGCAGTTATTAAAAAGTGTAATTATATTTCACAATATTAATATTGTTTTTGGATTTTGAAAGCACAAAAGACTTGTTAAATCATAAAACCCTTTCTTTATTCTAATTAAATCTCAACAATTCCATGGTACTCTTTGAAGCACCTTTATAAATACCATGGAATATGAATATTGCAATCATTCAGCATGATATATTTCACCATGCATAACCATCTGATATCATTGTCTCATGGTGTCGCCATAGTACTTCACTATAAGGGATTATGCATAACAATGCTTAAAAAATACCGTGGTACAACATCTAAAAAGTGCAGTGTTTCTTAGTGAAATATAAACCTAACTTACTTCTAAACACCAGTTGTTGGCTCTCTATATTTATAACGGCAAGCTCTACTGACTTATCCTGCAGATAAGATATGACATGACTCTGACATTAATACACACAGAGACACGTGTAGAAATATGTTCCCTATTGAGAGATCTGAAGATGATTGAGGACAGCCCTGAGTCCTGATGCACATGTGCTGGGGGCTTTAAAAGACTTCAAAGATCCCTGCAGAATGAGTTTATTTGTTCATGCTTGCAGATGCACTGCCTCTATGCAGGTGTACTCAGGTCCAGTCACGCTCTGACAGGTAAACACAGAGCACATACACCAACATATTCAAAATACTTGTACAAAACGGATCACATTAAAAAGCCATTCATCAATCATTCGTAAAACATTTTGTGCGCAATAAAAAAATGTAAAGAGACGGGGAGGTACAGTGGAGTTTGAATGTTCTGAAGTGTCTGCGTGGGTTTCCTCTGGGTGCAGCGTTATTTGTGAGTTAGATCAACTAAATGTGTGAATTGAAGAGTGTGTAGGTGTTTACCAGGGTTCTACACTTAGGGCTAGGTTGTGGATTGAAGGGCATCCACTGTGTAAAAACAATTGCCTAAATAATTCAACCCAGGCTCATTCTGAAAACGTACCATTATATACATTTCTGGAGAGCACCAAATATCTCCCAGGAGGTAAGTTTTTTTTGCAGTTTTTATTTTCGTGAAACCACCAGAGGCCGCTGTGTATGTTTTTTGAGATCTCAAATTTCTCTAGCTAGTGCCATTCACGCCTGCTGTTCTCATGTAAATCCACTAGAGGCCGCTGACGACTGACTGACTGACCCTCCTCCTTCTCTAAACCCAACCAATAGTGTTTTCAAAAGTACCGACTGAAACCCCCTTCCCTAAACCCAACTGACAGTGTTTTAAAAAGCAATCCAAAATGATAAGCCCTCGTGGCCGTCTGATTTTTACCATGTTTACAGTTCTCACCACATACTCACACTGTTATTTACTTGTCTATTTTAGTTTTTGGCTTCTGTTTCTATCTTACACGCTTTCTGGAACCGTTCTTCCCCTATTCGAATCCCGTCATCATGGTCAACTCCTCTCTGCGTCTCAAGTCTGCCGACATACATGGCCAGCTACTGGACAAACTGGTAACAGCAGAAAAGCTGTCCATATGGAGGTAATCGGTCAGCTGGTAAGTGCGAAAAGCAACGGCGTCATACCACCCCATGGCATTTGTTTTAAATGATGAAATTATGAAATGCAGCCATACATACTTCTGGCTACATAATTCGTGATCTCCAGAAATGTATATGGGGCTACATTTCAGAATGAGCCTATGTTGCAACAGTTGGCAGTTCATTCCACTGTGGCAACCCCTGATAAAGCAGGGAAAATACCAAATGAAAAGTTAATTAGTGAGTGAGCGAGAAGCAAGATGTGAATAGGGAAGATGAGACCAGGGCCATGTACACACTGCATTGTACTTTTAAAAAATATGTTTTGAGATATTAGTAATTTACAATTTATCAGCATAAGGACTGTGGGGGAAACCGGAGCACCTGGAGAAAACCCACACAATCACGAGGAGAACATGCAAACTCCACACAGAAAAGCCAACTGGCCCAGCTGGGACTCGAACCAACAGCCTTCTTGCTGTGAGGGCAACAGTGCTAACCAGTGAGCCACCGTGCCACCCGGTGCATTTAATTGATCATTAATTTTAATTGCGTTAAACTTATGTTACTTGATGCAAACTGTAATAATACTTTAATATTGAATTCTTTATGCTGTACATTTATGCATGGAGCATGCTACACTTAGGCAGTCTTTATTGTAGGGATGAAAATGGGTGGAGGAATAGGGACGGTAAGGGAACAGAGGGATGAAGGGAAATGGAAGTAAGAGAACAATGCAACGAGTAGGTAGGTTGATTGAGTGGCCTGTAATGCTTTTGAGTGATTAGGACGCAACCATTTCAACCTAGGAGGGAAGAGAGGGGTATAAGGATTGTTAGTGGGTAATAAGGAAATACAGTAGTGAGATGAACAGAGGGCTAATCCAGAGGGTTGATCTGTCTTAAATAAGTTTAGGGAGTAGGTAAGGGTCCTGAACTTTTGTTAACAAGTCAACTCCATAACCAAATTAACTCATTTAGATATGGCAAATACATTTTACAAACATTCAACTAGTTTGCCATTTTAAATCTATCAAAGTTCTACCAGTTTATTAAAGCACACAAAATTGTATACATTTGTTGCCAGATATTGCTACAAATAAAATAGCAAATTAGAACAAATCCACAAAACACAGCGATGTAAACAAATCATCCCAAAACTAAATGCCGCAGCCTGTTCCTGCCTACTTTAACATCATTAGCTGGATCTCATCAGCCAAACCCAAAACAACAAATCCAAATACGCTAAATAAACATTGCACATAAGAGACAATGGCAACATTTCAAAGCAGGCTATCAAGCATAAAAAACATCTCATAATTTTATTAATGGTGGTATAAATTACATTTATGACAATAAGCTACTAACAAGAGAATTTCTTTTCTGGCATTTTTACAGATGCCAACTTTGTCACAACAATCCCTATTCAGGAAAAGGACAGGTACATTATGCAAGAAAGGCTAGTAGGTGGCAACGCACACTATCTTATAAAAGAAAATCCAACTAATGCATATCCAATAAAGATCTGCAAAAATATCTGTGTCCTCATCTTTCCTTTGTCCAATGTCTTTTTTTACTGCACATCTTTAGTTTAACACTCAAAGATGTTAATAAATCAGGGAGTAAATGACAACAGATGAAGAAAGAAGAGAAAGTTCTGAAATTATGTCTTTGTCTGAAAGCTCTAAATGCATTCCAATGCAGTAAACCATCAAGACACATCCAAAACCAAATTCAGCTCCCTGTCTCCAGAGGTACCTTATTCTCATTGAATAGCACAGAGTGTGTGTCTTTTTGCATGTGCATTTATGACCAATGTTTTACACTCACAAGGGTTTCTTAACCGCACTTAATCTGACTTGTCACCTATGACCCTTTTTGCATTGGGAGACCCTACCGAAGGCATTTAGCCCCAGACAACATAGCTCCTAGGATCGTTCAGGCACTCAAACTCCTTTACCATGATAAGGGTGCATTATTGTGTTAAGGGTGCATTATAGGAGAAGGGGTGCATGATATTGTTAATTAATTAAATGATTCATTCATTAAATATATGAACAATATAATGCACCCCTTCTCGAAAAATAAATAAACTAGTTAACCATTTAGTGCAGGAGTGCATTAAATTAATTAATTCATTTTCCTTCGGCTTAGTCCCTCATTTATCAGGAGTCACAACAGTGGAATGAACTGACAACTATTCCTGCATATGTTTTACACAGCGGATGCCCTTCCATCCACAACCCAGAACTAGGAAACACCCATACACTCTCATTCACACACTACGGCCGACTTAGTGCATTCATTTCGCTTATACTGCATGTCTTTGAAACCGGAGCACCTGGAGAAAACCCACACAATCACGAGGAGAACATGCAAACTCCACACAGAAACGCCAACTGGCCCAGCCGGGACTTGAACCAACAGCCTTCTTGCTGTGAGTGCAACACTGCTAACCAGTGAGCCACCGTGCCACCCGGTGCATTTAATTGATCATTAATTTTAATTGCATTAAACTTATGTTACTTGATGCAAACTGTGATAATACTTTAATATTGAATTCTTTATGCTGTACATTTATGCTTCACATTAGGGGTGTGCACTATTTAAGTCTAGGATAATATCATAATTGTTATTTTAATTATATCTGATCAGACATTATTGAATAGGTCACTCACTTAAAAAAAAAGAAGTAATTATTGTGTCACTTGTTCTTAACCATGAAAGGCCAAGGAACCAGCACAAAAACACTAATCAGGCACTTCTCATCAAATGCCTTAACTGATCATCAGAAGAAGTTTTAGCATTTTGTTGGTCTGAAGCCTTCAGGTGTATGTGAACACAATGAATGTGCGACCAAAAAAACTAAGGTGTTGCAATAGTCAAACAGTCAAAGTCCAGACCTCATCCTCACCGACATGCTATGATGGGAGCTGTGGAAAACAAATCCTAAACTCCTCCAGAATGACACTTCAGACAGAAACTGGTTACTTTCAGTAATCACTGCAAAAAAGTGAATCTACAGGCATCTCAATCATAGTATGCAACTCATGGCTTTTCTATCTTGACTTTGATTTTGTTAAATAAATGACATGAGAATTCAGGTGATGTTGTTCATCTGAGGTTTTATCTTCCAGATATTAAAACCTGCCAAGAACTAAATCATTTTTTATAATGTCCTGATACAAAAAAACATAAAACTCAATAGGGTGCCCTAACTTTTCCACAACTGTGATAGCATTAACATAGGAACTATGTGCTATTGTGTTCTATATTGTATTGGTTGCTACAGTAGGTAGTATCTTATCAGCTAAAGTCAAAAATGTAATTTCTCTTGTGTCACTAAATACAAGTCTACCATTTGTGATCACAATGGATGTTGGCAAGACGCTCTTGATCCAGAATGAGAGTAAAATCCCTAGCCAAATCGACTTCTCATTTTCCATTGGTCTTAGTGCACGATGTAACTACAAGAGTCAAGCTTTAAATACAAAAATAGATGCGAGATGCAAATGCTCTAATTCTATTCACTGATCTATGATATAAACTAAGCTAAATGTGCTTTGACCAGACCCAGAGATTGGTTGAATTAATAAAAACAATACTTTAAAAACTATTTAACGCTAAGTAATTCTCAACTCAACTCAGTTTATTTCTATAGCACTTTCAACAAACCACAATGGGTACCAAAGTGCTGTACATAAAAAAACACATAAAACACCTGCAAACATACACAGAACTAAAATACATAAACTCACAACACATGTTTAAAAGCTAAAGAAAATAAGTGAGTTTTCAGTGACCTTTGAAAAGACTCAAAATGCTCTAATCATATTCACTGATCTATGATGTAAACTAAGCTAAATGTGCTCTCACCAGACCCAGAAATTGGTTGAATAAATTTAAAAAATATATTAAAAAGCGATAGGTACTGTAAAATAAGCTTTTTTTTAATGGAGTGTTCTTTCACCTAAAACCTTGCATTTTCACTAAATAAACGTAGCTCTAATTCAAAGTTTAAATGCGTTTAATCTTTGGTAGTGGTAATGTTAGTGTCACTAAATACAATATCCTCATTGAAGTCTACCATTTGTGATCAACAGCATCTTCCCAACGTCCACTGCAAATAAACACACCACAACCTCTCTGACTTCCTGCAGCTTGGAATGGCTGAGCTCAGTCAGGCCTTCGGATTGGTCAAACACGCAGAAAGATAAACGTGGCGGGGTCCGAAATGCATCTGTAAATCCCTCGGTGGGCGACGATGGGTCCTAGTGGCTTTATATGAATAGAGGGACTCTGAATCAACAGGCGAGCTGGACAATGGGCTGAATCCAGGGACTAAAAACACACAGGTCACAGTCGGGATGTAGGATTAAGTTTTAGCAGTGGAGAAGAGAAGAGAAGTGTTCTTCCTCTGCTCTTCTGTCTCTCCTTCATGATATGTTCTCCCTCAGGGCTTATGCGGAGGTTATTGACTTCATAACATTCTTGACATTTCCCACTTTATTCGTGCATTTCCAGCCAGCCACAAAAACCATCTCGGACTTTACTTTAAACACAAAAATGCTGTTCTCTGTTGCTAGCACGAGGCATGTTTTCACAAAATCACTCCTCCGAGACAAGGTAATTGACACAACATGGAAATCCGAAATCATGTGGCCCAACTCTAAGCAAAAGAAATAGCGCATATATAACAGACTTAAAGGAACACTCCACTTTATTTGTGAAAATAGGCTCCCTAGAGTTAAACAGTTTATCATTTTTGAATGCATTCAGCTGATCTCCGGGTCTGACAGGAGCATTTTTAGCTTAGCTTAGCATAGCATAGATCATTGAATCAGATTGGACCATTAGCATCTCACACAAATACGACCAAAAGGTTTTGATCTATTTAAAGCTTGACTCTTTTGTTACATTGTGCACAAAGACATTCATTCATTCATTCATTTTCTTTTCGGCTTAGTCCCTTTATTAATCCGGGGTCGCCACAGCGGAATGAACCGCCAACTTATCCGGCATTTGTTTTACGCAGCGGATGCCCTTCCAGCCACAACCCATCTCTGGGAAACACATCCATACATTCTCATTCGCGCACATACACTATGGACAAGTTAGATTACCCAATTCACCTGTACCGCATGTCTTTGGACTGTGGGGGAAACCGGAGCACCCGGAGGAAACCCACGCAACCACGGGGAGA
>CAIGQQ010004837.1:10342054-10353514 GCA_903798035.1 Danio albolineatus
ATATATATATATATATATATATATATGAATGAATTATATATGATGAAATATATGATAGAATTAATATATGACAAAACATTTTTCATGGTGTCAATTTGTTAAAATGTCCTTAGGAGAATTCATTTAATAGAAAAAGCCTTCTGGAATCATTAAAAGCAGAACAGTCCAGTAAATGTGTTTTATAGTAAGGGGAATTCTGCAGTATAAACATTGATTAGGGTCTTCACCTTGTATGTCCAGTATGACATCTGGTAAAAATCACTTGATCAAATCTAGTGTTAAAATGTCTTAAAATTCTGTTTGAAATTTCAGGTTGTATTTCATATAGTTTATTATGCATCCTGTAGTAGGACAGATAAACATTAAAAAAGGTTAATGTTTGAAATATTAAGCTAACCAACTAAGTATCCAAGCATTATGCTCTGTTATTACCACTGCAAATACAATGTTGAATTGAAATTCATTAAAAAGCACTCTAAAAACAGTTCAAATAATAATAGGTAACACTTTATTTCAATGGTCTATTTGAGCATTAGTAGACTGTCTACTTAATATCTGTTGATACTGACATTCAACAAACATTTAACTGACTATAAGAAACTTTGCAAGTGCATGTCAACTTACACTAACCCTACCCCTAACCCCAACCTAACAGTCTACTTATAATCTAATGAGAATTAGTTGACATGTAATTTAAATTCAACAAACGGACCATCAAAATAAAGTGTGACCATAAATAATTATTCACTGTATTTTGAAGTGCCCATGATATCAATAATGTGCATGTTCATTATCACGATATCTTGCATTATTGAATATCACCACATGTCTAGTCAATAAAACCAGATATTTCTATTCTGAAAGATAGTGTTAGCAATGTGAGCATCTCCCAAAATAGCATAATGGATGACGGTACATATTGATGCTGAGAGTAGGGCAGGGCGATTTGGCCTAAAATCAAAATTTTCGATTAATTGAACGTTTTTAACTTGATTACGATTAATGAATGATTAATTAATTAATTTATTTATTTATTTTAATGTTTTGCCCTCATAGACTCCAATATATTATAGATATGCTCACTGAATACAAACGTAACAGATCACTCAGATCTTTAAGATCAAATAAATTAGAAATTCCAAGGGTTCAGTCAAAGCAGGGTGAATTCGGCCTTCAGCTACTGCGCCCCCGCTGCTGGAATCAGCTTCCAGAAATGATCCGATGTGCAACAACATTGGGCACATCCAAATCAAGACTGAAAACACATCTGTCTAGCTGTGTCTTTACTGAATGGGCACGGTGCTACGTCCGAAAGATCACACTATTATGTCTTTCTCCTCTTTTTTATTCTTTTATTACCTGTTTTAACACATTTTAATCTGTTTTTATCTGTTTTAATCATTTTTATTTTCTTGTTTATTTTTATTCTTGTTTATGTAAAGCACTTTTAAATACCATTGTGTATGAAATGTGCTATACTGTATAAATTAACTTGCCTTGCCTCATAGTTCATTGACAGTAATTATGCTCACATGTGAGAGATTTTTGATTGAAGGGTGCATTACTTGATTTCAAAATAATTAAAGGAAACATACACTATCTACCATCTATTATTATTCATCAAACATCAATGTTAAACAAATAAAACTAAGCACACGCTGCCTAATTGACTTTTACTTTTAGGAAAAAAAAAATATTTTGGATGTTTTTTATACTAAAAGTAGAAAATAAGCAGCATCTCTTTTAAATAAAATAACTCTTGCATATGCTGTAAATAATATTTTAAACACTGCATTTCTTGTATCTTTTGTATGCAAATATTTTAATGTAAATAATAATTGTAATGGAATGGAAAATATGCCATCTCAAGGCATCTCTGACGCAGCTTCCAATCATCGTCAGTGTAGTGCAAAGTAAAGCTCAAGAATATGTCCATCGCCCTACTTGACCAGAGATAAGAAGTGGCTGCAAATTGGCTGCAGAAATATAAATCAGCCTCAGCATTTAACAGAGCTGGGTCACATGACTCCACATGCGGTAGGAGCCACGTGATTTTTTCAATTTCAATAATTGAAAAAATCGTACTGGAAAAATTTGATCGATTACAGGTTCTGAATGTCGATTTTGATTACTTTCCGATTAATCACCCAGCCCTAGCTGAGAGTATTGTTTAAAAATGGATGTTCATGAGGTTACTGTATTAAATTACTGTATTAAATGTAGAGATTACCAGAAAAAGAGGTTGGTCGAGGCGATTCGGTGGGGGCGTGTCATCTCAGCCGCCACTCAGGGCATGTGATACCTGTTGATATTTCTCCACTGCTTCTGAACGGTGTGGTCAGCTATGACTTCGGACGTCCTGGCGGACAACTCACCCACCTGAGGGAAAAATTCATGCATGGATGAATGGGTAAATGATGGTGAGGGTATACTGCATAGATAAATGGTGGAATTGACAACATGGATGTATATTTAAATGTATTCATATGTATAAATAACATTGCCAATGGCTAACGAAATGGCAGAGGGGGTGAAGTGGGGGTGAGAAAGAAAGAAAGAAAGAGACAGGCTGAATCAATACAATGGAACAAAGTTGATCTTTCCGGATGGCTTCTTTTCCATGACCATGACACACAAGTCAAGACTGTGAAAGATTTTAAAGCAAACTCACTGACACGAAGAATGGCCACATCAACTCAGAAGATTGATATTCAGGCCTTGCTATAACATTAAAACTAGTTATTATTACTATGAAGGATTAACCGTTTATAAATTAATTGACCAAACAACAGTAGCACGGCCAACACAACCCCTTTCAGACCTGGTTTGATAAAGAATGTTAATATTACTAACACACATTTTTCTGTATTTGTCAGCTAAGAAATTGATATGTTCTGAAAATTAACACCTGCCTAGTACAAACCCTACCAATTGGATGCAATACTAAATGTAAACATGAATTTATAGTGCTACTCACATTGATATGTTCTTAATAAGTACCATCCCATTCAGCATTACTCAATAATATTTCATTTTGACTATTTAAATTGAAAATGATTTACGTACAAGAAATATATCTTATGCATAATGGCAAATAAACAATTAAATAAATATAAAAATGCATTAAAACAAAGTTATGTGTTCTGCACTGTCTCATTTGTGCATTAAATGTGGCAACAGAAATACATGAAAATATAACATTCAGTCACCCATGATCTATTTTTACACCTATTACCAACATGACAAATAATTATATAGACATCAAACTTTGCTTTATCATTGTGTAAATCTTTCATATTTTCACTCAGAGACGTGCCAGCAACTTCTGTCATCTCAAGAAGGCAGCTGTTTTGTCTGTTTCAAAAACTCAGAAAGTAGCTATTATTTGACTATGACTATTTTTTAAGTATTTCTGACTCGTATGAAACCCACAGTCCACCTTTGGGTAGCCTAACAAACAAGCGACATTCACAAGAGCAAGACCTTCATCCAAATGCAGCAAGCAAACCACAACATTAAAAGTCCTCACCTGCTCCCGTAGTTTCCTGCGCCACTGCTGCTTCACATTAACGCGCGATATAGGCTATAATACAATATAGAGAAGGCGCGCGCCGAAAACTTTAACAGAAAGGGAGAAAAGAGAGGCTAAACTGAACGCGGGTGCCCGCTGCGGCTTGCGTTTGCCATGACGTCAAGATGAGCGAGGCTTAACCTATCTAAACTACAAACAGAGGGATCTCCAGCTCGCTTCCCTGTTAGAACCCCGCTGATTTCATACACTTATGGATTCACTGACAGTCGAAAAAGCGTCCGTTTCTTATGATAAGTTTAGGTTTTATATCTGAGATGGTCGCTGCGCTGCAGGTGCTATTGGAGGTGGATTTGGAGAGCTTGGTTTTCCATTCAGGACGCCTGAGTTACGCGTGATTCTGAAACAGTTTTGGACTGCAAAACCCGCACGGGTTCGGTTACCGGTGATAAACAATGGACTCTTGGGTAATATTGCGCGTGACACTTTTCGGAATGATGCTGCTGGGACTTCTGACACCGACGCAAAGTAAAGGAGTAAGTTTACTGAAGAAATGCGCCCTCAAAAAAGTTTCATTCTCTGTAACTTTATTAATTTCTGGATATATGAATCACTTTAAAGAAGAACTCTCTGGGGTGAAGACTGACTTAGTTCTTTCGTAACTCAGTATGCTGATTTTTAGTTTTAGTGTTTGACATTAAGAACGTCATATAGCAACTTATGAGACTAAAAATAGCATAGTATCCAAACATATTCTTGGAAATTGTGTGTGAGAATATTCTCTTTATGTGACAGCAAAAACGCTAGCTTTTTCAAATAACATTTCAGTAACAAATGTGGTGAATTGATAATAATGACGACAGCATTTCGTTTACCTCAGACAGTAACCATAGCAACAGGGCAGGCTGCTGCTGATAATAATGTTCCAATTAGTGGGAAATCTCCCAGTTTAATTAATATTGTGTCCATTAATCTAAATCGTTATTAAAATCCTACTGAAATGATTGAGATTCTATTCTCATTATACTGGCCCCCTTGACAAATAGGGTGTAATTTGTGACGTCCAACTTCCAGTGGTATCAAATTGATTCATTTCATGTGATTCATTCAAACTGTGCATATATGTTACAGTATTTTATCAAGGCCTTCATGTTTTAAGACTTCCCAGTTTCATATTTTGCCATATTTTGCCAGACAATGCTTTGGTCAGTAGCGCCTCATTAAAGTGCAGCCAGTGTAGGCAAGTATCAATGTTGTCATCTTGTACCAGATGCCATCATACTGGCATTCATTTTAGCAAGAAAACTTCACATGCTTAAACTAACTATTTTTGCTAAATAAATAAACATAACATTAAAATACAATAGAAAATAAATAAATATTAATAACATTGGGTTTCTAAGTCATTTATAAGTCAGATTGTGTTTAAATAGGAGTATTATTCTTTTTATATCAACATTTTATTGTCGCTTTGAATTTGAATGATCACAAAAAATAATGTTGATGAACAATCAGCATGCCTAGTGAGCATGAAAAGAAAGTACTAATCAAAGTACAGCATAACGGAATTAAAAAAGCCTGTTAGATTGATGAGTAAATGATAGAAATATGCTAAAGAAATATAGCAATAATATAGTGTACAACTATGATTCAAATATGTATTAAAGGCTATGTAAAGGTATTATTAACAATACCAAAAAAATAAATAAAAGTAACCAACTAAATAAACAAACAGGGATGGTATACTCATACTATATCTTATTTTCATTGTTGATATTTATAAAATTTTTTATTTTATTGCATGTGATTAATGTTTTGCTTATGCTCTGAGCTTGTTTTGGTTGTTTTCTTTTTCTTTGCTGTTTTACTTCTTGAGCGTCCTACAGCACGTCCACTAAAGTACACGGCTGATGTTGCTGTGCTGGGATGTTTTTCAGATTTCTTGTTTATGTTTTTTTGTATTGAATGAGTGTGGGGTCAGTAAGACTCTACAGTAAGTGAACCTATATCTTTCGTTATCAGATTCAGACATCTGTTTTTGCAGGCTGTGTCTTGTTGTTGCAGACCCTTTATCCAGGTCTCATGCAGAACTCTCTGTCTCTCTCACGCCCTCTACTTTTCTATCCATCTCAGACAAACACACAAACATGACCACTACCAAATGCCACATTTAAACGATGAATTAGAGCTACATTAATTTAGTGAAAATGCAATCTTTTGGTTAAAGGAGCACTCCATTTTTAAAAGTATGGTTATTTTACAATTCCCCTAGTATTAATCAGTTGGGTTTTCACATTTTTGAATCCATCCAACCAATCATTGGGTCTGGTGAGAGCACATTAAACTTAGCTTATGTCATAGATCAGTGAATAGGATTAAAGCATTTGCATCTCGCTCAAAAAAGACCAAAAGTTAACGAGACCAACAGAAAATGAGAGGTTGCTATTTTCTAGGCAGATTTGGCTTGGAACTTTCCTCTCATTCTGGTGTCATAATCAAGGAACTTTGTAGCTGTACCATGGGTACAGCAGGTGCAATGATGTTCCAACACAGGCTCATTGTGGATACGTAGCCCTGTCTACATTTCTGGAGAGCACAAATTATGTAGCCAGAGCTACATCTTGCTGCATTTCGTCTCTAAAGCGAACGCTATGGGGCAGTATGATGCCACCAATGGCTTCTGTTCCTTTTAGCACTACTAGCTGACCGCTTACCTCCATGTGGACGACTTTTCCGATGTTACCAGTTTGCCCAGTGGCTTGCTGTGGACTTGGGATATGGAGCGGAGTTGATCGCAGTAATGGGGTTCAAGTCTGGTTAAGAACTTCCAGAATCCAGGTAAAACAAAAGCATAAAATTAAAAAATAATAATAATAATAAAATAATAAAAATAAATAAATAAAATAAAATAAACAACAAGTTGAAAATGTGGTAAAAATCACACCGCCACTGCAGCTTTTCTTTTTCTAGATTGCAGTTGGGTTTGGGGAAGGGTCAGTTGGTCAGTCAGGCAGTCGACAGCAAGCTATCCTGGTTGTCTGAAGTGTATATTGCGTCCTCTGGTGGATTTATGTGAGAAGACGATGCGCGAGAGAAATTTGAGATCATTAAAAAGCATACACAGCGGCCTCTGGTGGATTCGCAAAAACAAAAATTGTGAGCAGAACGGTTGTGCATTTTGCTGCCCCCAGAAATATAGACCTGGGTACTGTACATATCCACAAGTCATGCAGCACCTGAAAATCGGCTAACTTATTCCAGTTTAAATATTCTGAATTGTCTCTCGCAAATGTCTCCATTATTGCAAGACATGCTCCTTTTGTATGCAAGTGGTCACATTGATTATATTGACAGATGTTAACCAATTGTCAGATGCTGTGTAATATCATTGTGTCAGCTGCAGCCATGGTACAGCAGCAAAGTTTCTTAATTATTACTAGAATGAGAGTATAGTTCCTTGCCATATAAGAAATAGTAAAAATGTCTTTGTGCACGGGCGCCACGGTGGTGCGTGAGTAGCACGTTCGCCTCACAGCAAGAAGGTCGCTGGTTCGATCCCCGGTTGGGGCAGGTCCCGGTTGGGCCAGTTGGCATTTCTGTGTGGAGTTTGCATGTTCTCCCCGTGGTTGCGTGGGTTTCCTCCGGGTGCTCCGGTTTCCCCCTACAGTCCAAAGACATGCGGTACAGGTGAATTGGGTAAGCTAAATTGTCCATAGTGTATGTGTGCGAATGAGAATGTATGGATGTGTTTCCCAGAGATGGGTTGTGGCTGGAAGGGCATCCGCTGCGTAAAACAAATGCCGGATAAGTTGGCGGTTCATTCCGCTGTGGCGACCCCGGATTAATAAAGGGACTAAGCCGAAAAGAAAATGAATGAATGAATGAATTATTATTACTATTATTATTATTGTTATTATTATTATTATTATTGTTATTATTATTATTATTTTATAACAACAAGGAAATAGGCACATTATTTGCTATATAATTTATTCATTCATTTTCCTTCAGCTTAGTCTCTGAACTGAGGTCGCCACAGCGGAATGAACCGCCAACTATTCCAGCATATGTTTTACACATTGCAGCTGCCCTTACCTTTACTGAAGGGTTGCCCTTCCGGCTGCAACCCTTTACTGAAAAACACCCATACACTTTTGCATTCACACACACATTCATACACTACGTCCAATTTAGATCATCCAATTTACTTATAGCGCATGTCTTTGGACTGTGTGGGAAACCGGAGCACCCGATGGAAACCCACGCAAAGAGCAACATGCAAACTGGCCCAGCCGGCACTCAAATCAGCGACCTTTCTGCTGTGAGGTTACACTGCTAACCACTGAGCCACTGTGCTGCCTTATTTGCTATGTTTTCTTTCTTTATTTTTTGAGAAAGTCTTTTTTTTTCTTTTGATTTGGCTGGAATTAAATAAGTTTTTAAACATTTTTAAATAAATTCAAGTTCAATATTATTATCTCCCTTAAGATTTTTTTTGATTAGCAACTGAACAAACATTGTTGTTCAATGACTTGCCTAATCAACCTACGCTGTAAAGATTTCAACAACAAAAAATCAACACAGCACATATTTTTCATGTTTACTTTATCTTAATTTAATAAGTTAATCATGTTTCAACTACAATTTTTAAAGTAATACAAAGTTTAACTTAATATTTTTAGTCAGTTTGATTGATGTAAGTTGATTTGACTAGATGATTTGCTCTTCAGCGTTTGGACTTTTAGCAGTGAAAATTAAACCACACTGAACTAAACTGAACTTAAACTCTGATAACTGGACTGACAGAGTTTCAATTTACAATAATCTTCTATATTAAGCTGCTTTGACACAATCTGCATTGTAAAAGTACTATAGAAATAAAGTTGAATTGACCAGAAGTTCATTTGATTCATCTAAAAAAGTTAGGTTAGCAAGAATATTTTTAGAGTGTAATTAATTAGTTAAGCCTTAACTGGCACATTAAGCTGAATACTATTATCTTTTAGTAACTACTAAAATATTTTGTATTGTAATCGTGACAAAGACAAAAGAATTATTTGGCCTATTAAAGCCATTTTGTTTAAAAATAAGTGTTGAAAAAAATCTCTCTGTTGAACAGAGCTTGGAAAATAATTTGAAAAAAACAATTGAATTTCACGGGAAGGCTAATAAGGTTGTCTTTAACTGTACGTAATGCATTTGTATGACTGAAACAGAAGGAAAACAATTACACAGGTATGTTCGGATGCATGGATTTGTGTGTCTGTGTGGCACAGAGAGAGTGAATGTGTCCTCGCAGCAGGTTCTTAAAACAAAATAATAATAGTCTTTAGCGCAAGAACGACAAATTTATGACGGCCTCGTAAAGCCCGGCGGCCCAATTACGCTCAGGAACGCGGTTACAAGAGTGTGCACAGCTGCTCACAAAGACACACACACTACCACATGAAATCTGTGAATGGTCAATGCTGGAAATATTTGACATTTTTACCTTTTTTAGAGGAGATCAGGAGAATTTGAACAGTCTGTGCTCGTGCTAATTTGCATACACACACACACACACTTTATTAGGTACACCTTACTAGTACTGGGTTGGACCCCGTTTTGCCTCCAGAACTGCCTTAATCCTTCAAGGCATGGATTCAACAACTTACTGAAAATATTCCTCAGAGATTTTGGCCAATATTCACATGATAGCATCACACAGTTGCTGCATATCGGCTACACATCCATGATGTGAATCTCCTCTTCCACCACATCTCAAATGTGCTCTATTGGATTGAGCTCTGGTGACTGTGGGGGCCATTTGAGTACAGTGAACTCACTGTCATGTTCAAGAAAACCAGTCTGAGATGATTTGTGCTTTATGACATGCATGGCGCGTTATCCTCACGGTCATAAAGGGATGGACATGGTCATCAACAATACTCAGGTAGGCTGTGGCGTAATATGATTCACACCTATTGGCATGATCAGAATAAATAGATCAATACAATAGTGTGATTGAACTTTAAAACCTGGAAATTAATTCTTCAAAAATGGCACATATATCCGTAATACACAGCCAGCTATGAGAAAAAAAGCCATTACAAAGAAATGGCTCAAGGAAGACCCTTCATCTAGGTGAATGGCATGATATTGTAAAAGAGGTGTATGATGTGGAAGTACTGACCTATAAAATCCTATAAAATTTCTTCATACTGGGGAAAGTGGTTGTGACAAAATGTAATGTTTAAATTTCACTGGGGTGCTTTTATTTATATGTATCTGGAATTAAGATTATTTTGTTCTCAAGATCTGCCTTAAGTAGTCTGCTAGTGCTTAAGTTTGGCAGTAAATGTCACAGAATGGTATGGCAGGATCTGATTAAACAAATATTTTAGATTTATTATATATATATATATATATATTTATATTGGTATATATTTTATTATATATGGTATGGTATGGGGGCGACATGGTGGTGAAGTGTGTAGTGCCTCACAGCAAGAAGGTCGCTGATTTGGGTCCTGGCTGGGTCAGTTGGCATTTCTGTGTGGAGTTTGCATGTTCTCTCCATGTTTGCGGGTTTCCTCAGGGTGCTTCGGTTTCCTCCACAGTTCTAAAACATGTGCTGTGGGTGAATTGGGTAAGCTAAATTGTCTGTAGAGTTTGTTCTGGTCCTCCAGCTTTGGGGTTGAGCGTTGGGCTAAAAAGACATCTTATAAAAACTAGATGTTACGAAACACCAATGGTGCAGCTAAAATATCAACTTCGATATAAAATGACCCTGGAAGTAAATATGGTATGATATGTGGTCTTTATGTTGTCATTTGAAAGTGTTTTTTCAGTTCTGATTTGTTTGAAAAAAGAAAATAGAAATGTACATGTCGCCATCATGGGTGAGTACTGCAAAAAAACATTTTAAAATATACATTTTATTGCGTGTCACATCTTGTGTTAGGACATGGTGTAAGCCACAGGTGTCAAACTCACTACCTGGGGGGGTTTAGCTTTATCCCTAATTTAACACACTTGATCAAACTAATTGAGTCCTTCAGGCTTGTTTGAAACCTGCATGTAAGTGTGTAAAAGCAGGGTTGCAGCTAACACACTTGTAGGTAAAGTATAGACTGGATACAGCTGACGATACTCACATCAATATAGCATAATCTTTGTGATACTATACAAACATATTTAATATTTTTACATTACTGTGATGGTTGGGTTTAGGGTAAATGTTAAAAAAATGCAATTAATGGGTTAATTAACAAATAATATGAATAATTTGTCTTGACTGCCAGCCGCAGCTGTATCTTTTCTTGCAACAACTCCTGTTATAAAGGATGAGCGGAAACATAAGTTTCTTCACCAATTCACTGTTAATCAACACTAACGTGGGCATAAGAACTAGTTTTAAGACAGATTTACTGAAATGGTTTTCTAATGCGAGGCTAGCAACTTTATAGAGACAAGTTTTGCTCACAAGAAAACTTGTAGTGCATATTTAGAAAAATGCAGTGTCCCAGATTAGTGTTTTCTTCTCTCCAGAAAAGAGATGAATTATTATCCTGAATTTTTTTTACTAATTCAATTTACATTTTAAACTGGTTAAAATTCTAATAATAATAATAATAATAATCATAATAATAATAATAATAATAATAATAAATATTTAAATAATATATTTTAAAAAACATATTATTTAATAATAATAATAATTCAAAATATGACTATTTTTATTGTATTTTGAATATATTGGTGAGCAAAAAAACATTCTGACCCCAACCTTTTGCCCATGGCATGTTGCTTGGCTTGACATATTTTTCAAAGTATGCATCATGTCGTGTTCCAGACTGACCTGTGAGTCTTAAGTGGTAACCAGTAATCTGCCTTAAGGAATAAGCCTAAAACAAGAGAGCCAAATTGCCTGTGTGTGTGCCCTTTGTTGC
>CAIGQQ010004837.1:10354055-10376643 GCA_903798035.1 Danio albolineatus
CATTCAATATATAATTATTTATTTGCTTGTTGTTATTAATAGTATATTTATTATTGAAACATTTTTGCCATGAAAATAGCCTTGGTTGCTGACATGGCTTTAAATAAAAAAAAAATACTGTCCTACTGCATGCTGAAATAATGACTGAAAAATATGTGACTTTATTCAGTTCAATATAATTCAAGTTTATTTGTATAGCTCTTTTTACAGTAATTATTGTTTCAAAGCATCTTTATAAAAGGTGCACATTGTTGCATTACAGTCAACTTAAGTTAAAGTTACAATCATTGATGTTCTGTTTATATAATATAACTTGTTACAATAAAAGTTGTTGTATATAAATATAGTTAACCTCAAGTTTTATAGTTTAATGAAGTATATTTTGGTAATGAAAAATAAATCCTTAACAAAGTATGAAAACACAATTATTAAGCACATTATAAATGTACTTATAAGTCAAGAATAGAGCATTTGTAGCTGCAAAAATTAACTGCTAACAAATGTTTATTAATGCAGAGTTAATGCTTAACAAATAATGAATTCACTATTTGCTAATGCTTAATAGATGATTTATAGCGTGTAGTTATTATAAAGTGCTACCGTGTATTTAAGTATATGTATTGCCCTTGAAGTCCTCGATGGTGATTGATTACATTAACTCAATGCAAAAAGTCTCCCTAAACGAAATTTATTATGAAAACTGCGAAAACTTTAATCTTAAGTGATGTTAATTTTTTACATAATAAATCTTGCTTTTTCTCATTGTTTATTTTAATCCATTTGCTAAAATTTACTAATGAGACTTTATTGGAAAGTGTTACCTATTGTACTTTTTAATCCGACATTTGTTTACTGTGAACGTACAATAAAGCAATAAAAAACTTTTTTTTCTGTATTTTTCTGTTATTATAAATAAGTAACCTTTTTCCAGCTTAGGTAAGTATTGTAATAATACCATATACATGTACCATCATAAAAGCTTCAACAATTAATCGTAACAAGCAAATATTATATTGTCATAAGCCTATTTATTGACCAATGATGCAATAAATACAATAAATTACTCAGGAAAAATGTAGATGATTTTCAGAAAATGTTAAACATTGATAATAAGAAAGGTTTTCCGATTACCAAATTAGCCAAATTAGTATATTATAAAGATTTTTGAAGGATCACATCATCAGCTGTCTCTGAAAGAACCACTATTTCTTGCATTTATCACTTAAGTCTTTAATACAGGATGTCCGCAGGGTCCTAATTTTTTTCTTAAATGTCTTACATTTCAAAAATTACAATTTAGGCCTTAAAAAGTCTTAAATTCACTAAAAATATTATGTTGTAGCTTAATTTTCCTATGTCCATGTAAAGTCGCCCAATCATATCACTAACAATCCATCCCAATAAAACTTTTAACAAAACTCTTATATAATTCATAACTCTATTTACCAATTTGGTTTAATGATCTTCCTTACAATAATGTTTTTTAAATAAAGTCTTCATGTATTAATAGACCATGTAATGTGAGGACACTGACCTGGATAGGCTGTTGTATAATTAATTTAATATAGTTTTTAATGCTTGTTAAATTTATTTATCTTTTTAAAGGTTATGTTAAAAATAAATGTGTATGTAAACAACTAGGGGTTGCCTGTTTGACACATTCTTTAAAATATGTAGCCAAGAAATAGATTAAATTTTTTTTTGGTGGGTTAAGTAAAAATCGTTTATGCTGGCCCAACCGGGCATTTAGTAAAAACCATTAGCATTTAGCCCCATCTGAAATGTAATTCATAATGTTGATAAAAGGGCTTAAAAAGTCAGAATTTTGACCTGGTAAACCCGCAGAAACCCTGTAATATGTATTCTTTGTTTTTTGTTTTTTTTGTTTTTTTCCAGCAGGAGGCTTTTATTGGCATATATGATGATACAAACAACACTGGGGGTGAGTTATGTTTTATATAAAATTTTTGTATAACTGGGTTCATAATAGCAATATGAGATATTGTCTTTCTGTGTGCTGCATGTTGAATGTTATTAGGGTATAGTGTAATTCATTTTGGCTCAGTGGATCACACAGTCACCTCTCAGCAGCAAGGTTGCTGGTTTGTGTCCCAGCTGGGCATTTCTGTGTGGAGTTTGCATGTTCTCCTTGTGTTCGTGTGGGTTTTCTCCGGGTGCTCCGGTTTGCCCCCACATTCCAAAGACGTAGGTGAATTGGATAGCATAATTGGCCGTAGTGTATGAGTGAGTGTTTCCCAGTATTGGGTTGCGGCTTGAAGAGCATGCTCTGCATAAAACATACAGTATGCTGTAATAGTTGGTAGTTCATTCTGCTGTGGCGACCCCTGAAAAATAAGGGACTAAGCCAAAGGAAAATGAATGAATGAATGAATGTTATTAATTTTGTAACATGGTACAGAGATAGCTTAGACGAAAAAAGAACTTGGTTGACCTTTTTTCTGAGGATCCTTAAAAGATGAATCCTTTCACACTGGAAGTCAATATAGTCTACAAAATAACTTGGTTACAATCATTATTCAAATTTTTTTTTTGTGCTTTGTAGGAGAGAAATATAAAAACAAAAAGTTGATTCGGAATGCTGCGCTACAGTATGAATGAGAATTGGTCTGTTTGGTTTTGGCCAGTTGTTAAAGTGGCATACATGTAGATCTGCACCACAGGCAGTTGAGAGAGACAGTAAGAACTATGACTGGCTATTCAGTTTGCTGAATTAAGTGTGTGAGAGTAAAAGCAGTAGAGAATTGAAGAATTTAGACATCTTAATATATATATATATCGGCTGAGAAATAATGGATATATGGGCGGTAGGGATGGTCCGATCAAAATTTTTGCAGCCGATACCGAGTACCGATTCCTTGTCATGGTGATCGGCAGATACCGAGTACCGCTGCAAGCTTTATAATGCATAAAGCACAATTTTCATTTAAGTATGATACTTAAGTGGAGTTTTCTCCTCCTGACCTAAGAGAATAAATTAAAGATGCTGCATATAATCCCTTAAACGCATATAATCCTTTAATGTCTATTAAAACCATTTAGTGTGGTCAGAAGGAGCTTTACAGAAAATAATTGATAAAGCTGATGCTCTGTAGCGCTGACCAGACGGTAACAGTTCAAACGGAGTGTGCTGGGTGTGAGGGGTCCAGAGGGATTTTGCAAGCCCTTTTACTCATTCTGGAAGAGTACAATTCTTGAAGTGTTGGAAGGGTAGTTCCAGTGATTCGTACAGCAGACCAGACTATTCGCTGCAGTCTGCGGAGGTTGGTTTTGGCAGCTGAGCTGAACCAGATCGGAGCATCCCTAATGGGTGGCACAGTGGCTAGCACTGTCGTCTCACAGCACGAAGGTCACTGGTTCGAGTGACATTTCTGTGTGGAGTTTGCATGTTCTCCCCAAGTTCCTCTGGGTGCTCTGTGATCCTCCACAATCCAAAGACACGTGGTATAGGTGAACTAGATAAACTAAATTGTATGTTAAACTAGGTATGGGATGATAACCATTTTCAAGGTATACCGTGGTTTGGAAAAGTCAAGGTTTTAAAACCGCCAACATTTTCTGTAATGCTGTTCCTAAGTTAGTAAGATTTTTACTTACATTTTATTTTAGTTTTTTAGGACAACAGTATGTCCAGCAGAAAAAAAAATCTGTTTTAAATTGTAAAGAAATCTGTGTTTTTGAAACTAATGAAGACAGCAGAAGTCAATGATTCATTGTATTTATTTAGCCTAATATATTTTAGAGCAGTGATCACAATACTGTGATACCGTGAAACCGTGATATTTTATATCCAAGGTTATCATACCATCAGAATCTTACACCAGCCCATGCCTATGTTAAACAAGAGATACAAGCAAAATAAGCAGTATGGGGGATAATGAGGACTGCTGCTCTATACCAGGAGTGTCCAAACTCTGTCCTTGAGGGCAACTGTTCTGA
Source organism: Danio albolineatus (assembly GCA_903798035.1). NCBI lineage: Eukaryota > Metazoa > Chordata > Actinopteri > Cypriniformes > Danionidae > Danio > Danio albolineatus. Next base: position 10,358,013 of record CAIGQQ010004837.1, read on the forward strand.
AAGGTTTCGCCTTAACACCAATTAAACACATCTGAGCCAGCTAATTAAGGTCTTATTAGTTCAGGTCAGTGTGTTTAGGCAAGTTGGAGCTAAACTCTACAAGATAGTACGCCTCTTGGACAGATATTTTACACGTCTGGTGGAGAATGCCATTTAACTGCTTTCTCTCAAGGTTTTTCTTCCTTCACTTCGTCATTTGGTGAAGTTTGTTCCTTGCCACTGTCACCACTGGCTTGCATGGTTTGGGACTTGTGGAGCTGTTCAGCAGTGAAATTTAAATCATACTGAACTAAACTGAACTTCAACTCTGAAAATTTGGACTGACACAGTTTCAATTCACTAGAACTTCTATTTTAAGCTGCTTTGACACAATCTACATTGTAAAAGCGCTATAGAAATAAACATGAATTGAATCAATTTGCAATAAGAAAAAACTAAAAACATCTTAAGGGTTCAAAAGGAGGATGCATTCAATATTCCTCCACAATTAATGTCTAGTGTGACTAGGCCTGTCATAATAATCAATATATCGACTTATCGCACAATACATGGACATGTATTGACCTCAATGATTTTTGGTGATGCAATATATATCGCCCATACATAAAAAAACGATTCTTGCAGCATTTTAGCTGATTGTGCAACATCTCTATCTCTATTGGACGTGTCAGTGTCAGTAGGGTAAAAAAAAAATACACTATAGTATTTATCATAAATTACCATAAAGTATACTCTCATATGGGTACCTGACAACTGAAAATAGATCTGGTAGCATATATCGCAGCCACTGTTACTTTTTACCTTGCATTTTTTTGTTAATGTTTATTATTATTTATATGTTTAATATATGCGTTTTCACATTCTGATTCCAATGCCTAATTATTAAATTGTTAAAATGACTAAAATTAAATATTCTTTAGAGTAAAATATGATGCGTTCTTTGGAAGAGTGTACTTGCATATGATGATATTATAGTGTCATTCTGGCATTATATAATGAGTGGCTTAAAATGGTCTTAAAATGACAATGATATTGTTTATCGCGATATATTTTGGTGCAATATATTGTACAACAAAAAAATAGATATTGTGACAGGCCTAAGTGTGACCACCTTTTTAGCTTGGTGAGATGCAGGTATTGATGAAGTGAGTGTTGTTCAGTGCCATGTTTATGTTAAAACTAAAATCTTAACCAGAAAAGAAATATTTTTGGGGTTTTTTTTGCACTTGCATTTTGATTTCAATCTTGCTAGGCTTTCTTTGAAGTCATGTGTCACATAATCCGAAGGGGTTATGATGGCATAAGGGATATAGAACTATGAAAAAAAGGTTACTGATGTCTTTCATCACTAGCCAGCCACACAAGACAAAAAGTGGTTTTGCAAGTGAACAGTGAACAGTATTTCTGATTGATTTTCTAGGAGGGATTAGTAAATCGGAGTGGATTGTTGGTTATTAATAATTGAGCACTGTGTTTTGGCTCCATTCAGTCATCATTTGTGTGGCTGAATATGTCTGGCAGAGTGCAAAGGCACAGATGGATACAGAACATTACTTATGAGGGCAGATTGCCATCGTATTCACTAGAACTGAACAGATGAAGAATGGAAAGGGAGAATGAGAGATAGGTGTAATCGCTGAGATGTTAAGAAAAACATCGTCTACATCGATGCCCGTCCTTGCTTTGACGTAAGAAGGGAGGAATGCAGACAGTTTTCTAATGTAAACAATCCAACTAAATGGTTGGTCTGCCAACCAAAATTCTGTCATCATTTATTCACCTACCAACATGTAATACTATCCTCCAATGAACACAAAAAGATCTGCATGATTAATTTTTCTATGTGTACTGGAAAGGCATCTTGAAATTGAGCATCAAAAACTAAGCCAAATGTATACAGAAATCTGATATATGGCCATAAATGAACACACAAACACGTTTATAAAATTACAGCCAATATATTTTAATGTGTATATATACATATTTGTAATTCCAAGTATTTTGGCCATTTTTGCACATGAGATTCAGCTACATCATCAATACTCTCACTGTTATTATTGTGCAGAATTGACCGCTCCACTGTTTTTGTACTCATTATAAAAAGTTCAGTGTGTAACATTACTGACTTGCTCAAATGAGATTCATTAAACTGCAAAGTGTGATATAGACACACATAGATGAAAATGAATTTAACAATCGTTCAATATCCCAGAAAGACAATTCATTAGTTGCATGATTTATTAATGACCACCAGTGTATTAATAATAATAACAAGGAGTTCAAGTCAATTTGAGACCAGAATCAATCAAATTTCAAACCATTTCTGTGAACTATTAGGTCACACTTTATTTTGATGGACCGTTTGTTGAATGTAAGTTACATTGCAACTAATTCTCATTAGATAAGATAAGTAAGTAGATAAGTAGACTGTTAGGTTGGGGTTAGGGTTGGGATTTTTGTTGAATGTCAGTATCAACAGATATTAAGCAGACAGTCTACTAATAATGGACCATCAAAATAAAGTGTTACCAAATATTATGATAGATGCACTGAGAGGTCTCAAAAGAACTATTGATTCTTCATACATTGCTTCTCAGATGAAAATGTATGCAGATTTCAGACTTTTCAGTGAATAACAACATAGATTTTAGAGCAATTCCAGTGTTATGAATGCGACATCTGCAGTGAAAACTCGAGGCATAAAACACAAACAGGGAAAATATATGTTAACATTATATTGACACATCTGTTTATATTTTCCAAAACAACTAACCACAGAGTTATGGGTTCAGAAAAATATCAATCTGTAATCATTTTTTCTAATTTAAATGAGTAAAATAAACATGCGTTATGGACGTGACAAAAAAGTCTGCAAGTTTACAGTATACAATAACATACCTTGTAGAAATTCTGTCAAGAGTTGAGTAGTCAGCTTTGATTTTATTGAACGAGCTGACATAAGATTTTATAGTCAGTTAAATTTTTGTTAAATGTCTGTATCAAAAGATATTAAGCAGAATGGACCATCCAAATAAAGTGTTACCAACTATTATGATAGATGCACTGAGAGGTCTCAAAAGAACTATTGATTCCTCATACATTGCTTCTCAGATGAAAATGTGCGCAGATTTCAGGCTTTTCAGTGAATAACAACTTAGATTTCAAAGCAATTCCACTGTTATGGATGTGACCTCTGCAGTAACTCAAAACATAAATTCACAGGGAAAGTATATGTTAACATTATATTGAAACATCTGTTTATATTTTCCAAAACAACTAACCACAGAGGTATGGGTTCAGAAAAATATCAATCTGTAAACATTTTTTATAATTTAAATGCGGAAAACAAATTATCCATCTTGTGTCCTAGATGTGACAAAAAATGTTTACAGTATACAACATACAGTACCTTGTAGAAATTCTGTCAAGTGTTGAGTAGTCAGCTTTGACTTTACTGAACGAGCTGACATACTGTAGGATTTTGCTGAAGAAAGAAAGTTAGACAGGTTTGGATCGACTTGGGCCAAATAAATGATGACAGGATTTAGTTTAAGGAACACAGGAAAAGTGAGAGTGCTTTATTGATGGCAGGCTGTGGTTCCTGCACAGAAATAAGTTGTTTTGCCTCAGGCGGTGTGTCTGATTCTGTGTGAAGGGGGTCAGAGGTAAGGTTGTAAACCTGAACGAAAAATGACCAGGTGTCACAAAGCAGGTGCTGCCTCACACTCACTCAAACACGCACACACAAAAGAGAAAATGTATCAGGCCTACATACCCGCACACACACACATGTACATATCCTGTCGCTCATTTAGATGGATGACATGTGTAAATTATCTGTCTTATGGCATGAGGGAACAACTTCCAGCCCGACGATTTACAATACCAGTTTGGCGCACGTTTATGTTTCACACGATCGTTCAATCCTTTTGATTTAAAGGCTTAAAATACTTGAATATAGTTTTTCAAAGCAAATATAACCTGCTTGGCAGATTTCAATTGGCTTATGCCGAGTTCAGACTGCATGATTTTCAAAGTAGTCGTGTCACAGATGTTTTCACGCTGCATGACTGTCTGGGTTAGCATTTTGTCGCTGCTTTGTTTACACTGCACGATGGATCGGCGACAGGGAGTTTCACGCTGCAAGACTTCAAAAAAGGAAGAATCGCCGACTTTGTCCAAACTACGTCTCACACCCAAAAACACATAGTATATCTTTTGTTATTAACTACATAACGAGAAAGAAGCCTTTAATGGTGTAGAAATGTACATATTTGCTCACCTGGCTTTAAAGGAATTAGCAATTTCTCCTCAACTTTTTATTTTTTGACCAGGTTGGGTTGTGATATTGCTCACACGACACGTCAAACAGACACAGGGGGTCATGCCAAATTTACACAAATTTTCCCTCCATTTCTTGGGTCTATATAAACTGAAAATGAGCGCTTTTAACTTCTCCCCATCCTCCCGCTGGCCTGCAGGTACCCACACTAGTGAAAGCTGCTCTCTCATTGGCTGTAGGCGATCGCAGATGTTATTTTCAGTCAAAACACATTTCACGCGACATGATTTGAATTGCCGACAGCTCCAGATATTCAGCACGCCAAATATCTCCCGGGCATCAGCAACTCATCGGCGATTCTCTCAGATCGCGTCTTTGATAATTCATATTGTGTGATTGTCACTCGCGTGCACAAGCAACGATTTGCCGGTGATTTTTAAGCATATGTCGGTGATTTCTCATAACCTGTCGGCGAGTCAAAATCAGGGCTAAAATCATGCAGTCTGAACTTGGCATTACTCTCTCGAAATTCCATTTTTGCTATATCCTACTTTTTTGTTTTATTTATTTCACAACAAAGGACAGTGTACATTAATCAACATTCCTCTAAAACGTAACCCAAATTAGCCCAAATACTATTTTTGTTGGTATTGCCACTTGTTAAAGGCCTATACAATAAAAACACAAATTCAAACTATAAACAAAACTCAAATAGACAACAAAAAATAACCAACAATAGCAAAAAACCTTGAGCCAGAATCCATAAACCATTAAAAATAGTACAATGATGAAAACTAAACCATTATTTATCATAAATCTTCAGTGCTTGTTTATAATTTAATATAATGTGTTAGACTAGTAATGCATTTACAAATTGAAACACAATCTTTTGGTTCAGCCCAATTCTTAGGCTAACATTAAGAGTTCTAGATAGTGAGTAAAAAAAAAGAGTTATCTGTTGCGCTCTTTCTGATTGGCTGTCTGGTCAACATCCTGTAGGAGGTGTGAAATGAAGCGGGCGTACAGGTAGGGGAAGAGCAGATGGATGTGGGAAAGATACAGAAAGAGCAAGATTTTAACACATCCCAATGACTCAATTCACAAGACCTTGTAAACCTGGCAGAAGGTCTGTACTCCATAACATAGGTCAAGCAAGGACCACCCAAGACGCTATCTGAATGACTTGTAAAGCAACCAATCACAGTTCGTTATGTTTATGGTCTTATTTAAGGGCATGTTAATGGCCAGTTAATGTCTGTACAATAAAATTATGGCATGCATGTTTTAGTTCACACCAAATCCTGATTTATACTTCTGTATTGGGTAATATCCTTACATACATTGCATGATATCGATGGCGTTTTGAGGATTTATACTTGTGAATTCTGTCTGTGTTGTTCTGCAATAACACTCCCAAAAACACCAGCAGGCAGTGGAGTTTTTGCTGTAAATGCTACTATGGATGCTATTGTAGATGTAGCTCAAACTCATTTGAAGATGAATGAGGCGAGAACCTGCTAACATTCAACAACTTTAATCATTACAAAAATAAACAAAACAAAAGTTTCCACGGCTACTGGAGAAGACATCTTTTATGAGCTAATGACGTCGTTGGATGAGGAATTTTTTTCATGGGAATATTTTCCTCCCTACCCTGTTACACTTTGTTTCAAGGACCAAGGGGATGGCGTACAGTAGGCATATGGATAGAGGAAAGGGTATATAATGGAATTGGTATTGGGCCTAAGTGCCTCAAGCGAAATTTTTGACGTCTTTTGGACATTTCTTTTTATTATCAAAGTTGAATACAGTTGGAGAGCATAACCTATCCCAACTCAAAAGTGGTGGTGGGCAAAGCGAGGCTTCATGAAACACTGAAACAGTCGAAGCAAAAGTGTCGAATCTTCGAAACGTTTCGAAACCCCACTCTACGGTGACATCTAGTGGTCATATTCTATGTATTGCACTGGAACAGCTTCAGCAAACAACCAGTTGAGCAAATTAAGGTATTAAACCCCACTTTAAAAGGTCAGATCTTCAAGCGGTTTAGTGGAGTGGGTAGGGTTCCTGACTACAATGAAGGTATAGTGGGTTCGAATCCAGGCTGTTACAATAGTTTTGAAATCCTTTAATATCAATTTGAATTGCTCTGTTCTTGTATCGTTTTGTTTCAACATTGGTCTGACATACGAATAAAAACTTTGTGAATAAATATGTCTTGTTTTGGTCATAAAACAGGGTTGTTGCTAGATCACCTACAGCTGTGGCCAGAAGTTAACAATAATTATTCATATTTTTCATAAAATTGACTATTTCATTCATTTTCTTTTCGGCTTAGTCCCTTTATTAATCCAGGGTCGCCACAGCGGAATGAACCGCCAACTTATCCGGCATTTCTTTTACGCAGCGGATGCCTTTCCAGCCACAACCCATCTCTGGGAAACACATCCATACATTCTCATTCACACTCATACACTATGGACAGTTTAGCTTACCCAATTCACCTGTACCACATGTCTTTGGACTGTGGGGGAAACCGGAGCACCCGGATGAAAACCCACGCAACCACGGGGAGAACATGCAAACTCCACACAGAAATGCCAACTGGCCCAGCCGGCGATCGAACCAGCGACCTTCTTGCTGGGAGGCGAACATGCTACCCACTAGGCCACCGTGGTGCCAAAATTGACTATTTATTGTATGTTATCAATATTTACCCTAAACTCAATCATCACAGTACTGTAAAAATATTATTATTATACAGTGTTACAAAAATGATGCAGCAGCTGTATCCTATCCAAACTACACCATAAAACAGTAACATGATTAAAATACATAAAACCATGATTTGGGAGTGTTTGTACAAGTCGGGATTCGAACCCAAAAGTCATTTGAAGCACAGTAGCAACATGTACACGCACGGTCCACCAGACCATATAAGACGGAAAGTTTTGTCAGTCAAATGGGGATTCGCCAGGTCTCGAAGCGCTTCTGAACTGATCGATGCTTTGAATCACTTTGAAGTCACGTGACCAGGGGTTTCGAAACACTTTAGTCACGTGACTTAGGTGTTTCAGATCCTGCTTCGGTGCAGTGTTTCAAAACACTTGCGCTTCAGGATCTCGACACTGTGTCAAAACGTCAGTTTCACGTCAGCCATCCCTACTCAAAAGCACAACAAGTGTTCTCTAATACATTACGAACACAGTAAGTACATTGTATCTATTTTTTGATGCAAGTACATAGTAGTTAAGGACACTTAATATAAAGTGGGACCCCTAAGTTGCAACTAGTTACAAATTAGCCAAAGTTCACAAGTATTTTGGGAATCTATCCTGTGTAGAGTTCAGTAATACCATACCACCACCTAACATCATCTTGTGTTGAAGACTTACTATACAGCAGCTCCCTTAAGACAAAACCAATCCCAAACCCAATATCATCAAGTAGAAAAAAAGCCAAGTTTGGGTGTAACTCAATCTCTTATAACTTAAGATTGTGCTTGCGATGGGATAGTGTGCATTACAGGCAGTATGGGGGAAAAACAGGGAGCAAGATGGGAGAAGTGTGGGAATAGGGGAAGCGTGTCACCCGGTCATGCAGAAACCATCATACCCTAAACTCTCTAATCTTGCACTTCTGACTTGGAGCGTGCGGTTACGCTCATCAGCCAGTCAGCACGGACCATCTCAAACCATGAGTTGATGTCATCGCCCAGCACTTAAAACCATTAACTCTTATGTAGGTCACAACCCACTTGAAAACAGATGCTAAATGCGTGTTTCGTGCACTGTTAATTGTATCTAAATGTTTTGGGTTGTAAAATTGCACCAATTGCATATATTAGATCAAAAATGGTCGTAATCATCATTGGAATTTGCTTATTTTTAGGGAGTGTGGTGGGGATATTTTCTTAAATATTGTACGTTACATTATAAATGTCTTTGAAACAGTTTATTACATCAATATTTATATACAGTAGTCAACATTTAAAGTGGACCCATTCTCGTCCTAGGACATCTTGAAAAACTTTCTGACAACTGTATTGTGCATCTTTTAGAATCATCACTAAAAGATGCTGGGTTGCTTTATCCCTATTTTGGGTCAAATATGGACAAACCCAACAGCTGGGTTAAGAAAAAAACAAAAAATAACAAAAGTATAACTTAAATTGCATTGAAAAACTAACCCCAATGTTGGGTTTTGTCCACCATTGAGTTACTACAACCCATATTTTTTTGAGTGTACAATTTTTCCCTCTCCTTTATATTTATATTCTTAGTGCATTGATTTTGGACAAACCCAACAGCTGGGTTAAGAAGTGTAGTTTAAATTTTATTTTAAAAAAGTAACCCAATGTTGGGTTTGTCTATATTTGACACAACGTTGGGTTACAACAACCCAGATTTTTACAGAGTGCACAATTTCTTTCCTCTCTTTTTTATTTATATACTTAATGTGTTAATTTAGACTCAGTGTAAGAATAGGATTATCTTTAAAAATGCTGGGTTGTTATATCCTAATGTTGGGTCAGATAATGGGCAAACCCAACAGCTGGATTAAGAAGTGTCATTTAAATTTTATTGTACCAGTGTTGGGTTTGTCCATATCTGACCCAATGTTGGCTTACAACAACACATATTTTCAGAGTTTACAATTCTCTCCCTCTTCTTTATATTGATATTCTTAGTGCATTGATTTTGGCTCAGTGTAAGAATATAATTATCTTGAAAAATGCTGGGCTGTTACTTATCTCTATGTTGGGTCAAATATGGACAAACCCAACAGCTGGGTTAAGAAGTATAATTTAAATTGTATTGAAAAATTAACCTAATGTTGGGTTTGACCATGTTTGACCCAACATTGGGTTACAACAACCCAGATTTTTTTTAGAGTGTATAATGTCTTCCCTCTCCTTTATTTATATACTGCGTTCATTTTGGCTCAGTGTAAGAATATAATTATATTGAAAAATGCTGGGTTGTTATATGCCAATGTTGGGTCAAAATGGACAAACTCAACAGCTGGGTTTAGAAGTGTCCTTAAATTTTATAAAAAATTTAACCCAATGTTGGGTTTGTCTATCTGACCCAACGTTTGGTTGCGACAACCCAGATTTTTTTAGTGTACAATTTCTTCCCTCTCCTTTATATTTATCAACTTAGTGCGATGATTTTGGCTCAGTGTAAGAACATAATTGTCTTGTAAAATATACTTTATCCTTGAAGGAGTTTGTGGCATGCATAATCATCACTTCAGACTTCTGCATGTCTGTGTTGTGATAGATTGGCCTTTTACCCTTTTAAATGGCATAGTTTGTGGTAAATTTGATCACACTCTACGTCTCTTGCCAAAATATGAGAGAGTTGTTATTCTTTTGTTTCACCTGGTTAAAATATGTGTAAAGGCATCCTGGAACAAATATTTTAACCGTGACTTAAAGGGATAGCTCACCCAAAAACCAAATTTACTCACCCTCAAGTGTTTCACGAGTTTCTTTCTTCTGTTGAACACATAGGAAGATACTCTGAAGAAAGCTGAAAACCTGTAACCATTGACTTCCACTGTAAAAAAATATAAAAAATATTAAGGAAGTGTTGTGAATTGAAGAGGAGATAGACAAGGAGACTTTTCGGGTATCTTCAAAGCGGAATATTTTAATGAGAACTCTCCGTTGCTGTGTTCATTGAAAAATCTGAAATATTACATTCTGGCACTCAGTTCATATACAATTAAGGGACAGTGCTTATTAGTAGGAACAAAAACTGCCATGACACGTTTAGTTTACTTGCCTGAAAGTATCACCCAGACATTTGTTGGACAAAAGACACAACCATGTCTCCAACTCACAGTTTGGATTACTTTGGAGAAATTATACTGTTTATTACGTGAAGTTTATTTATAAACTAATTTCGAGAGGATCACGTGCAGATGATTGCTCGCAGCTGGTCCCGCATTATCCAATTTATGATTCACCAATCAGATGAGTCCTAAGCCACTAAATATACCCAAAGTTCCATATCACAGCCATCTTGGTTTTGAAGAATCCCTCCTTCCACCCCTACTCCTCCTTCTTTTCCTAGACGGGTGGCATGGTGGCCCAGTGGTTAGCACTGTTGCTTCACAGCAAGAACGTCACTGGTTCTAATCCTTACCAAGCCAGTCAACGTTTCTGTGTGGAGTTTACATGTTCTCCCCATGCTCACGTGGGTTTCCCCCGGGTTCCCCGGGTTCCCCGGTTTCCCCGGTTTCCACCCACCGTCCAAAAACATGCAATTTAAGTTAATTGACTAATACAAATCGGCACCATAGACATGCTCCTAGTAAGTAGTTATCTTTTCATAGCGACCACTATCTGTTCATTAGCTACCCGCAGGGGAGTTCTCGAGGTCTACCTGAGCTCAAACTCTCCTCTCGCCTTGCGAACGGGAGGGAGCCCTGGGCTCGAGGATCTCATGAGCTCAGGGCTCTCTCCTGGGACAGCATGCCAAACAAGCTTTATAATCAATCATCAATAAGTGTGAACTCTTGAAAATACATACAGGCAGTCAAACCTGATCACTCAGAATGCATTTTAAAAACTTGTAATCCAAACCTGTATCTACAACAGCACTGTTTGGTACACTTCCTTTGTCCGTTCAATGTTCACGATACAAAGCAGATTTTGTTGCTTTTGTGTCCCTCCTGGCCAGGCGCCGCATTCTACTACATTGGAAGTCATCTGCTTCGCCTACTCAATCCATGTGGATTAATGATGTTTTTCAATTCATAAAACTGGAACAAATTAGACACTATCTGAAGGGTTCTTCCAAAAACTTTTATAAAAACTTTTATATATTTGAATATATGGAAATGTATACTCTCTGCGTACTGGATGATGGTTAATTTGTACATTTTTTTTCTGCTGTGTAACATCTCATAACCAGGCTTTTAGTTTGGTGTATAAACAATTGTTCTGGTTGGTTGTTGGTTTTATTTATATTTATATATATATATATTATTTTTTTTAATATACAAATATATTTGGGGGTCAATAACTGTCACAATCATTTAGATCATTGTTTACTTCTCCCTCTATGTCAAAATGTACAATAATATTCTAAAATGTGTGATATTTGTAAATTTTTAAAAATTTCTATAAACAAAGTTGGGGGAAAAAACTTGTACTCCCACAGAAGTCAATGGTTACAGGTTTCCAACATTTTTCAAAATATCTTCTTTTGTGTTTTACAAAAAAAAAAACGAACACTTTATTTTTATGGTCCATTTGAGTATTAGTAGACTGTCTGTTTAATATCTGTTTATTCAGACATTCAACAGACATTTAGCTGGCTATAAGAAACTTTACAAGTACATGTCAACTTAAACTAACCATAACCTTAACCCAAACCCCAACCTTACAGTCTACTTATACTCTGAGAATTAGTTGTAACTTAAATTCAACTAACGGACCATCAAAATATAGTGTGACTTAAAAACACTTACATTTAAAGAATATTTAAATATAGGGTGAGTAAATGAAATTTCATTTTTGGGTGAACTATCCCTTTAAAGTCAATGGATTAATCTGTACAGGTATGCTTGGAAAGATCCTTCTATCATCCAGAGGAAAAGTGAATGTTAGAGAAAGTGATCATTGTCTCTGAGCAGCTTGTGCTCATTTTAGATGCGCGTCTGTGTTTATAGACACAGTTCACGTGTATGCGATAAGTGTGCGTTCGTGAATGGAATCTGATTGTGAGCAGAGTTTATCACTCTTTCTCTTCCTCTCCATACGTGCCTGACTACCTCTAAAAAGACAAAACATGTCCTAAACTTCCTCTGTCCCTCTTGAACTCAATGTGCTCACATATTTCTTGTCTTTTGTCTCCCTCACTCTGGTTCTCTCTTCTCTCATTATCTGTGTTTACATTCCTCTTGTTGTGTTTGTTCGCTCACGTGCATGTCTGTGGATCTCCTCTTGTCTGTGGGCCTCAATATCATACTCCTAGTCTGGCACAGAATGGGCAGGAGTAGCCCTTGGCTGACAGGAATCACAGAATGATAGTGATCTAAAACATGGCAATCTGTCATGCACAGTACGTGCTGTCCAAGAATCAAGTACTCTTAATCTTGGCCTATTGCTGTTGTCAACCTAAATGTACAGTACTTTGCATTGCAAGAAACTTCTGATTATATAATCATTGTTAGTTAAATGTTCTTACCAACTAGGTGATACTTAGCAATTTGGTCATAAGATTTTTTTAAAAAAGTAATCGAAGTTGACTTAAGCTTGTTATACATGATGTTTCCAGCTGTTTTCATTTCGTTATACTTGATGTTTCAGCTGTTTTTTTTTATAGATTATTTTTATATATATGAATGCATTTGATCAATTGGATCTAGTTATGATAATAATGATTATTATATTTTTAATTAGTAATCAATATTAATTTAATCTTGTTATGGTTTATGCTTTCAGCTTTTTTTATCAGCTTTTTTTTTTTAATAAATTATAAATTTATAAAAATACATGTGTTACCGACATTCTTCAGTGTTCTATAGAATGCCTAAAATCGAACATCAAAGTATGAAATGATTGCTACTTTATACATTGCCTAGGATTTCTATAGAAAGCTGAGTTGCCATGCGACAAAGTATGTAACTGGCCTACCCCTGCCATTTTTCCGTCCACTGATTTCGGCGTTGGCGCTTGGGTCGTTGTTTGATGATGGTGATCGAAGCACATGAGTGTTGAACATTATTGTGAGACAAGCGTATTGCTGGTACGAGGTTCCACTAACACATCACAGACAATATTGTAACAAAAACTTCAATCTTAGTTCTGCTGTCAATGTTTTGATCATATGCTTTATTTCATATTCCTTCCACTTTTAAAATATGTAATGATCAATAAAGGCTTTTGTTGTGCTCTTCTGAAACTTTGTCTATATGATACTTGTCATTCTGTATAATGCCTCTGTAGAATGCCGAGGAAAGGTATGCAAAATCTGATATTTCATACTTTGCCTAAAGCTATCAGGCATTCTATACATTTCCTAGGCATTATATACAATTTCGGGATTGCTGGTAACATACTGTATGTTTTGAAATGAATACTGTACATGTAATAAATTTAATTTACAAATAGGACATATTAACAAGCCTGAAATAACTATGGTAAGGTAATCATGCAATAAACCAATTTTAGATAATACTTTACCATTTCACACTGTAAACATATGTTCAGCGTATATGAGTACACCCCTCACAAATCTATCTTTTAAATTATTATTTTCTATAGGATGCTATACAATATTATATTTGTGCATATACCGTACTTTAGTCAGTACTGAAGCCAAATTGGGAGCTAATCTAACAAAATAACTTATGATAATGGTCAAAATTAGTACACCCAAATTATGTTAGGGAAATATTTTTTTAAATACAGTTTAAAAAAAAGATAAAAAAATAAAGAGAAACAAAAATATTTCAAATTCAGTTGAAATTTTGTATATATATATATATATTTTTTTTTGCAGTATTTTACTTGAATTTAAATGTATAATATTTCTGTTTATAAAGATGTTCAGTAATTAAACTATTATTTTAATAAAAATATCTGTTAATAAATCTGTTTTGTTCAAATGCACCAAAATACATATTCACTAAGAAATGGATAAAATATTCATTTTCAAAGTGGGGTGTACTGTTTATTTGTTTATTTATTTATTTCAGATTGAACCTTTTGCAGTGAGTGTTGAGTTTTAACACTTACAAATACAGTACGTTCAAAAAATTACAAATACAGTACATGCACAAGCTAAATAATTGACAAGTTTCCATCTCACGTCTCTAAATTTTTGTGTTTCAGGGGGACAAGACAGAAGAGTGTGGAGGTCGAGACTGCAGCGTCTGCCAGTGTTTTCCCCCAAAAGGAGAGCAGGTACGTCCATTACAGCATTTACACTGTTTACATCATGAAATCACAGTTTGAGAACATTCAACACAACACAGGCTTCAAGAGTCTGTCGATTTACTGCCCTATAAGGCCCCAATATACAGTACTTTTGGACAAATTTAATTATGCACTTTCTACACCACAGTTCATGCTATTTTTTAGATGTACTCATATAACTCACACACTTTCTTTTGGCTTAATCCTGTATCAGGGGTTACCACAGCGGAATGAACCGCCAATTAATTTGAGTCTGGAATATGTTTTATGCAGTAAATGCCATAGCAGCTGCAACCCAGCACTGGGAAGTACTCATATCAAAATATTGTATGTTGATATAAATTGTTATATCCTCATACAGTTTAGTTGTTTTTAGTAGTTTAGTAGTTTATTTGTTTTAGTAATTTGACAAAGAAATAATAATTCAGGAGGGCTAATAATTCTGAGTATATATATATATATATATATATTTATATATATATAAATATCCTGCATGCCAACCGAGGTGTTCCAGACATGTCCCACGCTGGAGGGACTATGTCTCTCAGCTGTCCTGGAAACAAATTAATTCATTCGTGTTCTTTACTGTCAACTTATCCAGCATATGTTTTGCACAGCAGATACCCTTCTAGCTGCAACCCATGACTGGGAAACACCTGTACACTCTCATTCACACACATACAGTACACTACGGACAATTTAGCTTACCCAATTCACCTGTACTACATGTCTTTTTACTTGTGGGGGAAACCCACATGAACACGGGGAGAACATGCAAACTCTACACAGAAACGCTAACTGACCCAGCCGAGGCTCGAACCACCGACTTTCTTGCTGTTAGGTGACAGTGCTACCCACTGCGCCACCTCACCGGGCCTAAATGAATGAATGAATATACTGTATATCATACAAACTTAATATACTCCCGATGAATTCCCATTGGTCCATGGTGATAATGTAATAAGTGGGAGTGGCTCTGAGTCTCCGCCTTCTTTATATAATTAATCATGACCTCATGTGCTGAGCTGCATATCTTATTTTCGGAACTGCTGTTTTCTCATTGATGTCTTTTAGATTGTGTGTTTATTTTGTAATTTGAGACTTAAAATGCAGTACATATATGCACAACTCTCAGCAGTGTGGACTGAACTGGGGTATTTGTTAACTGCTGCTCTTGAGTTTAAAACTTTTTACCTCTAAATATAGAACGAAGCACAAAGCGAGTGTGTCAAGACTTTTAAAGACCTCCAGAGGACCAGGTTTTCAGACACAAGAAGTGTTTGTCTGATCGGCGAGGCGAGAAGTCTCCCCCTGTTACGGGAGTGCTTTAATCTCATTAACTAGGCCTCACTCTAATCCTATTTATTCTGTTGTCGCACAACATTTAGTACATATTCACTCAAACACACACTGGCACACTGACCCAGTTTCATGCCAGTAGCACATGCCTGATCAGGTCTGTACCTGAATAGCTGCGTCCAGGTGTTGGCATAATGCAGCTCTTGGCTTCTTTCAAGAGGTAAAAAAAAAGATGTAATATGTTAATGAGTATTTCAGAGGCATGAATGCTTGACTTCGATTAAGCGCCGTTTTCCAGTGGAATGCTACAGGGCGTGTACAGTGTCTCTGTGTGTGTATCAGGTGTGCAGTCAGGTTTTCAGCAAAGTTATTATGCTGTCAGGTTCATATATTGTCACCCCATCAGGTATCCCACTCCCCCTCTGTACAAAAATAACTCTGACGACAACAACAGGCTTCAGATTTTGATTGGCTGAGGTGTTTTGTATTGAACATGTTTTAAATAATTTCAGTTTCATTCTTGTTTGTTCTTTTGTTTTATGTTTTTGAAATGCCTCTTTAAATGTAAGAGCAACAAATAATAACTTGACTTCTAGTTGATCATTTGGATAAGCGTCAGAAGGTAGATTTTTCTGATGAATTATGTGTTGAACTGCATCCCAATCATCACACATACTGCAGAAGGCCTGTTGGAACCTGCATGGACCCAAGATTCTCACAGAAATCAGTCAAGTTTGATGAAGGTAAAATCATGGTTTGGAGTTACATTCAGTATGGGGGAGTACGAGAGATCTGCAGAGTGGATGGCAACATCAACAGCCTGAGGTATTACGACATTTGTGCTGCCTATTACGTTACAAATCACAGGAAAAGGCAAAATACCTCAACATGAAAGTTCCTTTAGGCAAAGAAGGTCAAGGTGATCTAGGGTTGGCCAGCCTAGGGTTGGCCAGTTATCAGATATGAACATTATTGAGCATGTCTGGGGTAAGATGAAGGAGGAGGCATTGAAGATGAATCCAAATAATCTTGAACTCTGGGAGTCCTGCAATAACCCTTTCTTTGCCATTCCAGATGATTTTATTAATAAGTTATTGCAGAAGTCATTGCAGAAATGTATAGATGCAGTCCTCCAAGCTCATGGGAGTCATACACAATATGAATTCTTTTTCCACTGCACCATGACTTTATATTCTATACTGTACATTATTTCTGTTAAGTGACAAAACTTTTGTGTAAGCAAAGTCAGACCTTACTGCCCTAATTAAATAAATAAAATCAAGGCACGATCATATTTTATTTTGGTAAAATAAGCGTAATCAAGAGGCCTTTGCCTTTCATATAAGCCACTTCTGATAACTAATGATCAACTAGAAGTCAAGTTATTATTTGTTGTTCCTAAAACTTGGATAGGCAACAAGACTTTTATCTTGTAGTGTATAAGTTCAGTGATGTAAACTGAACTTCATCTGTGAAAACTAGACTGAAGCAGTTTTCAATTTACTACAATTTCATCTGTTAAACTGCATTGGCACAATCTATATTGTAAAAGCACTATAGAAATAAATATTAATTGAATTGAATAATATAACTGGTGTGGCGCCACGGTGGCGTAGCACGTTCGCCTCACAGCAAGAAGGTCGCTGGTTCGAGCCTCGGCTGGGTCAGTTGGCATTTCTGTGTGGAGTTTGCATGTTCTCCCCGTGGTCGCGTGGGTTTCCTCCGGGTGCTCCAGTTTCCCCCACAAGTCCAAAGACATGTGGTACAGGTGAATGTGGTACATGAGGTTCGTAGTGTATGAGTGTGAATGAGTGTGTATGGATGTTTTCCAGAGATTGATTACAGCTGGAAGGGCATCCACTGCGTGAAACAAATGCTGGATAAGTTGGCGGTTCATTCCGCTGTGGCGACCCCGGATTAATAAAGCGACTAAGCCGAAAAGAAAATGAATGAATGAATGAATGAATATAACAGGTTAAAAGTTAATCACAATCAATTCTAATCTAATCTAGAGTTTCTATTTCTGCTACAGCCTTAAAATGAGAGCATGAATCAGCCCTGCTTTGTATTAACAGCTCAGGGTAATGGTTCAATGTTAAGGGGGAGATTTTCTCTGCACACTTTGGGACTCTTTGTAACAATTAAGCTTTTTATAAGGACCAAAATCAGGTGAATTTGTTGCATGAGGAATTAAGTTCAGAAGGCTATACTGTAGCTAAAGTGGCCAGTGAGTGAAGCATGTGATACAGATTTAATATGTGTATGTGTTATTAAAGAAACTAAAGCCGATATATAGTTAAAGGCAAAATTTGCTATAATAATAATAATAATAATAATAATAATTATTATTATTATTATTATTATTATTATTATTATTATTATTTTATAACAACAAGGAAATATGCACATTATTTGCCATATAATTTATTCATTCATTTTCCTTCAGCTTAGTCTCTGAACTGAGGTCGCCACAGCGGAATGAACCGCCAACTATTCCAGCATATGTTTTACACATTGGATCCCCTTCCAGCTGCAACCCTTTACTGAAAAACACCCATATACTTTTGCATTCACACGCACATTCATACACTACGTCCAATTTAGATCATCCAATTCACTTATAGCGCATGTCTTTGGACTGTGTGGGAAACCGGAGCACCCGATGGAAACCCACGCACAGAGAGAACATGCAAATTGGCCCAGCCGGCACTCAAATCAGTGACCTTTCTGCTGTGAGGTTACACTGCTAACCACTGAGCCACTGTGCTGCCTTATTTGCTATGTTTTCTTTCTTTATTTTTTGAGAAAGTCTTTTTTTTTCTTTTGATTTGGCTGGAATTAAATAAGTTTTTAAACATTTTTAAAGAAATTCAAGGTCAATATTATTATCTCCCTTAAGATTGTTTTTGATTAGCAACTGAACAAACATTGTTGTTCAATGACTTGCCTAATCAACCTACGCTGTAAAGATTTCAACAACAAAAAATCAACACAGCACATATTTTTCATGTTTACTTTATCTTAATTTAATAAGTTAATCATGTTTCAACTACAATTTTTAAAGTTATACAAAGTTTAACTTAATATTTTTAGTCAGTTTGATTGATGTAAGT
>CAIGQQ010004837.1:10395999-10413490 GCA_903798035.1 Danio albolineatus
ATATTATATTATATTATATTATATTATATTATATTATATTATATTATGCTTTTATTAATGATTTACTTACATGTCTTAGCATGGACTTGATTAATGATGTCGATCAACTTACAGGGTCATCCTGGTCCTGGTGGTCTTCCTGGGCTTCCAGGGAAGGATGGCTGTAATGGAACCAAAGGGGAATGTGGGCTGATTGGTGAGGTGGGACGTCCCGGCCTTCCAGGACCTGTGGTACGACTCCATGTTAATCAGCTCCTAAAATCAATGTGAACTGGTCTTGACATTCACCTTTTTTAATCAGTAATCTAACCAGTTCTGTATTAAAAAATATGTTCTTCTTTTTCTCTGGCATGTGTGTTTCAGGGACTGCCTGGATTAAAAGGGGCCAAAGGAGAACCATTTTATAGGACAATTTATCTACCTGGAAAACCTGTATGTTTTATGCTATACGTTTGTTTTAGTACTGAATATACATATATGGCATGCAGATAAGAGTAAAAATTAAACTTTTTGTTGATGGTTTTGAAAGCAAACATGTTAGATTTCTTACATAATGCATGAAATACAATAGTATAGTACAGTAAGATACTCCTGTTAATGTGTTACCCTTGTTTACAGGGTGCTGATGGACCACCAGGAATAGTTGGACCACAAGTATGTACTAAGGGCAAAAGAGCTGTTGTAATTTTAGTGTTACTTTGGTGTAATGTTCAGTAGTTTTATTATATTCCAGTATTATTTATTAGTTAGGTTTGTTTTGTTTGTGTGTGTCTGTGTTTGTATGTGCATAAAGGGACTTCAAGGGAATGCTGGCCCAACAGGTCCTCCAGGACGAGTGGGATTTGACGGTGCTAAAGTGAGAAAGAAGCATTTTTCTATCGAATACTGATCTTTTTCTTTTGACAAAACAATTTTTGCATGCATAATATTATTTTCAGTGTTTATTGCTTGTCATTTAATGAACCATTTGTTTTCCTTTTTGTCATAATTTTTGAAAGCATGCAAAAAGCAACGTATACAAAAAAAAAAAAGATTTTCTGTTTTTAAATAGTTTTACATAGAGTGCCTAGAATAAACGACTAAACCCTTTCTCTTTCAAATGAATACTGTCTAAAGCAGGGGTGCCCAAACCGTTTCTTATGAAGGGCCAAAAACCAAACTTGATTGAGGTTAGTGGGTCGAAGGTGAATAAAGTTGCCATGGGTAAATTCTAATTTATTAAATAGTAGTTTATTTAATAATATTTAAAAAGGCCTCTAAAACATTGCTTCATATTAACTAATACATAGCATTTGTTTACATTTTATAATGAACTTAATAATGTAAAAACAAAACAATCTCATTTATAACAGATTTACACTAGTTTTTGACTTTTTTTTTGCTTCTGCATAGTCTTCTAAACTATACGTCAAGTGACAGCATTTACATATTAAAAAATCAGATTCATTTACAACATTTAATTGAAACATTTAATTTCAGTTTACTCTTTTGTAACTCAGTAATAAAAAAATAAAAAATAAAAAAAAGGTTGGATCCAATTAGAAATGATGATCTCTGTGTTAAAATCATTCACCCCAAACCTCTCCATCATTCTCACTCTCCTCTCAGATGTGATGGTGGGCCAAATCAAAGATTACAATGGGCCAACTTTGGCCTGCAGACCCTACTTTGGGCATCTATCGTCTATAGAATGCAATACAATAATATATTTGTGCATATACATTAGATTAATCTGTACCACAGCCAAAATTGGAACTAGCAAAATAACTTAAAGGGCTGATCCAGGGTGTATTTCTAAAGTTTGATTGTGTTTATACAGTGCAAAGCAATGTGTGCTCATGCTTCATGCTCATGCTTCTTACTTTGATTACATACAGCTACTCCACTAACCTGAAAACGGCTGTCATATTTTCTAGTTCCTCCAAAAGCCCACCCTCAATAGGCTTTGATTGGTCAGCTAACATAATGTGCTGAGATTATCTGCTCCATGTCACCAGGAGGCGTCCTGTTATAACATAACAGCACATCTGGCCATGCCCCTTCGCTGCGCAGGGTGTATGCTTGTAACCTGTAGGCTTTGTGACATCAGTAACCAGGATGTATTTTCTTGTAGTCCCCAAACTTCATTCGCTGTAGGCTTTGCTAAGCTAACTCTGTAAAAGCCAGTGTCTCCCACTGCATTGAACTTTGAGCGTCTTACATTCAGAGATGCTGTTTATGTTCACACAGCTACATTACACATCAACTAAAGTTTAAAATATGATATCGTACTGGATCACCCCTTTAATATCACAGTGCACAAATTTGTACACACTAATAAATATCTAAGGGATAAATAGTTTGAAATTGAATTTTAATAAAGAGGAATAATCAAGAGAACCAATAATCAAGAGAAATATATCAAATTTAGTTGTTTTGTGGTTTATTTTATAGTTTTTATTTTACAAAGTTTTGTAGTTTGTATTTTTTTTTATATTTGTGCTATCTTTCCATATATATCAACTTTTTTTATAAATACATTTATTATTTTTGCATCAACAATTTACAGAGTCATTTCAATATACATGTAAACATTATATTTTATCCACCCTCCACCCCAGTCCCACCCTCACTAGACAGAACACTTAAATGGACATTATTGTGAGACATTGACCTGGTGTTTTTCCTCTTTCTTTCTTTTTTCTAGGGTGACCCAGGTCCGCCAGGTCCAAGAGGACCACCGGTGAGTTTTGCATGTACCTGCCTATAAGGATGAGCATTTTCTGAGATGTCTTTAGTCCCAGGCTTCTACCATAATTTAATTATTGGGCTGTATGTGCTTTTCTATTCTATTATTAAAGTCTATATCTCCAAGATGTGTTAAACTCAAAACGTGCACTGTTTTAATGGATCTATTTAAATGTGAGTTATGTCACTGAATGTAAACATTTGGTGCTGGAATCACATGTGTATCAGTATATTAGAGTTGTGAAACAGATTCTCTTGAACACTGCATTAAACACAGCTCACGTAGGTCTCACTCTGTTGGTCACATTGTGAATTCTGGATATCGTGACATGTATGTTCCTGAAACAAAACTCTTATTACAATATTACGATCAAGGCTTTTGAGTTCATCCAGTAGTACACTCTCAGACATAAAGGTACAAAGCCTGTCAGTGGGGTATATATTTGTTCATAACAAGTCCTTAAAGGCACATATTGATACCTAAAAAGTTCAAATGTATACCTCATAGTACTTTAAAGCAGGGGTGTCCAAACTCGGTCCTGGAGGGCCGGTGTCTTGCTGAGTTTAGCTCCAACTTGCTTCAACACACCTGCCAGGAAGTTTCTAGTATATTTAGTAAGTGCTTGATTAGCTTGTTCAGGTGTGTTTGATTAGGGTTGAAGCTAAACTCTCCAGGACACCGGCCCTCCAGGACCGAGTTTGGAAACCCCTTCCTTAAAGGTACACATTATACCTTAAAATTACAGATGTGTATCCTAAAGGTACTAATGTCTGCCTGTATGGTACCATCCCAGTGACTGATTTTGTACCTTTATTTCTTAGTGTGTGGAGAATAACAGCCTTTTGTGCTATGTGCAGATTCCTTTCATATTTAAATACGAAACATGCTGCACTAAAGGAAGTTGTAAGTGTAAAAAAGTATAATTGGACCCCTTTAATATCATTTTTGCCCTTCAGGCCTCTTCTCTGACCACCCTTTGTTAGAAATGTAAAGCTGTTCATATTATTGTACTTGATGTTTTTTCTGCTTCCACTTAGGGAGACCCGGGAAGATCACTGGCAGGACCAAAAGGAGATGAGGTAAATATAGCGCACGACAGCAGTGGCTCACCTCATGCATGAATGTGTGTTTATTGGCAAAGTCGTGATTCTCTTACAGGGCGATCAGGGTATTCAGGGTGATCCCGGTCCATTTGAATATGTGGAGCCCAACCCAGAAGACTACATAAAAGGAGAAAAGGTGAAAATGCCACACGTGAATTGAGTTTACATTTGTTGGAAAACTGTTTACGCCATGGGATAAAACTATACAACAACAACAATCCTGACTGTTATTTCTTTTTAATTGTCAAGTCTACTTGTAATTCTCTTGTATGAACTGTATTTGTCTGTATGATAAACTGTATGATAAAATTTGTCTGTACAGATAAACTATGTTTTTCTGTATTTTACCATTTGCAATCTCAGTTTTAAGTTGGCAGAAGTTTACTCCTAAATGTGAATTTCAATAAATTCTAGTTGCGAGGAAAAAAATCTGAATTGTGAGATAAAAAGATTCAATAAGCAGTTTTATTCATGTATTTTTTCATACACTTTTTTATTATAGGGAGAACAGGGACCAAGGGGGTATATTGGAATACCTGGCCAGGAAGTAAGTATTGCTGTACATTTATTTGAATTCATTTATTTTACTTCTGAACTAACACTGCAAGATATACTGTGTTTAAGATCAGCCCCTATACAATAGCTTACTAACCAATAATACATTAGTTCACTAATTTGGTATAATGAGGGAAGTTCATTTGAAAGGTCTGCTGCTTTTACATACTTTGTGCTTGCCGTTTAAAATAATTTAAAACTTGGCAAACCAGCAGATCCTCTAGTAATAGAAATATTTATCTGGATCTCAAGGAATGGAAACTATTATGTCATGGAAAGTAGCTTGCACAAAGCTTAGTTACATATATAGTTTTAACAATATTTTATTTCACAACATTCCAAGGTATGTTATTCTGAGATAACAACCACTGAAACTAGTAACACCGGCTCATCTGAGTACTTAATATAATCTTGACCGTCACTCATACCTGGAATTGTCTCATATTTCACACCCAACTCCCTCCACCCATCCGTTTTGTTATTTCTCCCTGGAAACTCCCATAATTGGCCCAATCTAACTATGAAAAATCACTTTTTGTTCATGTTTGTCAAGTTGCCAGATCCACTATAAAGCTCGTCACGTCACACAAAAATGTTTAATCAAAATATTATAATTTCAAAGCATTTTTTACCTTAATCTGGCAACATATGTTACAACCCAGCTGCGCTGTTGATTACTTGATTATCTACTGGGGGGTAGATGCGAGATTTGAATGGCAGCGGTAGCAATGTCAGTAGTAGTAGCAAGGGGAGAGGGTCGGGAGGTGGATGGTCTCCCTAAATGTCGAAGACAAATGTTGGCAGGTATGCTGTAAGCAAATATGTTCATATGTCTTGCCGCTGTTTTTTTTTTTTTTTTTTTGGAGCCACCTTGTGACTGAATAATGCATAGGTTAGTGTGTGCTACATTCATCCATTTTTTGTGTTTCTGTCAGCTTTGCTTTTAACTAAAGAATTGATAAACTATTATTGCTCAAAACACTGTTTTAAATGTAAAAAGCAGGATAAAATACATCCAGATGGTTGTTTTTTGCAGAATAAAGCCCTTTAGTTTTAAACAGCAGCCCAAAACGAAGGGCTGATAAGTAAGTGGTTTCAAACAGTTTATATGGGCTGAATTCAAACAAAGAAATTTTAACTAAGTATTGTTCAGCTTAACTTGTTTGTTTAAATTCAGGCCATATGTATTGTTTGAAACCACTTTCCTTAAAAAAAATGTAAATCCAATAAATCATTTTTTTTAGTGTAATGTCAGCTATTAAAGTTATTAATGTGTCTTTGCATTATGTGTTTCTCAGGGTCCTGAAGGGCCTTATGCAGAAAAAGGAGAGAAAGGCGTGATTGGTTTGCCTGGAATCAGAGTAAGACTATTCACCAATTTCACCAAGTTCATATACTTCAAAACACTACAATCAGCTGATCCAAAACCAGCACTACAACCTGACCAACTATAATACTTCAAGCCAGCTATTCTAACACTCAAACCAACTAAGAAGACTAAAAAACACCTTATGACAAATGTAAAAAAAAAAACATAATATTTTAAACAAATAATTGTAGCATTCTATAATAAACTAATTAATCAAAACATTTCAAGAAATCATAATTATTCACAAGAGTGGCGTATGTCAATGTAAACAAGCAAATATAGAGGAATATCTGCCGGACAACACAAATGATATTTTGACATTTGACATATGACATTTGTCTTAGACTCACTCACATCTTCCACACTAGTTCAAAAAATTCTACTTGAGCAGAAAATTTGTGTTAGATGAAACACATCCGGTGAGTAATGTAGAGCGAGTAACTAACCCAGCATAACACCTTGCACAAAGTCTTGCACCTTGCACACTGTATCATCAGATTCCACTCATTTCACACATTCAGATCATCCAAGTAAGTTCATTGGGAAAGGCAGGCAGAAAAATTGTCACAGCTTAAAACTCTCAACTTCATGTTTGTGCACATTTTAGTGATATACTATTAATTGATTTTTAAATTATATTATTATATTTGTTTTTAACAATCATAGGGTCCCCCTGGATATCCAGGCAAAACAGGGCCTCAAGGACCTAAGGTACGCTTATTAATCATTTAATAATAATAATAATAATAATAATGATAATAACTACTATTATTAAAGGGATTGTTCACTCAAATATGAAAACTACCTAATCTTCTATTCTCCCTCGTGTGGTGTCATACCTTTATTATATTCTTTCTTCTATTGAAAACAGAAGAAGATATTTTGAAGAATGCTGGTTGCTGTCACACATAGACCTCCACAGTAGGGGAATAAATCACAATGGAAGTCAATGGGTGCCAGCTGCCAGCATTTTTTAAACTATCTTCTTTTGTGTTCAACACAAGAAAAAACCCTAATAGGTTTTCTTATAGGGCATTTGGTCACTTTATTTTGATGGTCCATTTGTTGAGTTTAAGTTACATTGCATCTACATGCCAACTGATTCTGATTAGATTATAAGTAGACTGTTAGTTTGGGGTTAGGGTTGGGGTTGGGGTTAGGGTTAGTGTAAGTTAACATGTACTTGCAAAGTTTCTTATAGTCAGTTAAATGTCTGTTTAATGTCAGTATCAACAGATACTAAGCCGACCGTCTACTAATACTCAAATGGACCATCAAAATAAAGTGGTACCAGGCATTTTTGGGTGAACTATCCCTTTATTTATTATTGATTGTATTTAAACCAGTTTTATTATAAATACAGTAATGAAATGTTTAATGACACTTTTTGTGACTTTTATTATATGTTTTTGTTTCCATGTACAGGCTGAACGTGGTGTGAATGGTCTCCCCGGTCTCTATGGCACCAAAGGGCTGATGGTCTGACTAAATAAAAATGCTGTAGTAAGAGATATCTAAACCTGTATTGTTCTGTTGTTGTGTCTCTTACGCTTCTGTTGTGAATGTGTGACAGGGCATCCCGGGTGACCCTGGACCTAAAGGAAAACCGGTGGAATCTAAAAAATATGTGATAGGTAATAATGTTTACAGTACAGCAAGTACACAACTACATTGTAAGCATGTTAAGATGAACACCTACTTGGCTAAAATGCCCCTATTTTGCTGTTATTATGGTTGCTAAATTTGTTTTGGAGGTCACCTACTGTGTAACAGGTTTAGAGTACATCCATTTGAAGTCATAGTCGTATAAGCATGCTATATCAGTCATGTTTAATAGTATCATTATTGGCATGATAATAAAATTGTCAGCCAGATAAATTACAAATATTTAATTGTGGATCATTCCACTGGTTGGTTGTGAGATTTTAGAAGTTTGCGCACTTTAGAAACGTCTTTGCAAGAAAAAAGACAAAAAAAGCCATGTCGGAATTGCAGTTTTTAAAGGATTTTGCAAAAAGAAGATCTAAAAGAGGCTTGCATTTTCTTTGTTTTCTGCAGTTGTGGTTTATCTTCATAATAAAATCAGTTGTCAACTTATTTATTTGCATTTTGTTTTAGTAATCCAGCATTAAAAAATGCATATATTAAGATACACAGTGTCTGAAATAGTTAGTTCAAGTATCCAGTCTCTCTAAACCCCTCCTTTTTTTGAGAACCTGTTTTACTCTGATTGGTCATGTTACTGCTAATAGTTCCTGATGGAAGCCATATGCCTATTAGCATATTTAAATTTCAGCTCTTACATTCACAAGTAACAGTTCACAAATATAGGTTAATACTATATTATAGATTATATACTATACTATACTATACTATACTATACTATACTACACTACACTACACTACACTACACTACACTATACTATACTTAAAATCTATGTTATATTATAGATTATATACTGTACTTAAGGTAAAATCTATGTTATATTAGATTATATACTATACTATAGGTAAAATATATATTATATAATAGATTATATACTATACTATACTTAAGGTAAAATCAGTGTTATATTATAGATTATATACTATACTTAAGGTAAAATCTAAGTTATATTATAGATTATAAACTATACTATACTATACTATACTTGAGGTAAAATCAGTGTTATATTATAGATTATATACTATACTATACTTAAGGTAAAATCAGTGTTATATTATAGATTATATACTATACTATAGGTAAAATCTATATTATAGATTATATACTACACTATACTATAGGTAAGATTTATAATGCATTATAGATTATATACTACACTATACTATAGGTAAAATCTATATTATATTATAGATTATATACTATACTATATTATTGGTAAAATTTACATTGTTGTATAGATTATATACTGTACTATACTATATTATTGGTAAAATGTATATTATATCATAGATTATATACAGTATAGTATACTATATTACAGGTAAAATCAAAATTATTCAATGTTTTTTTTTTATTACATTATTTTGTGTATGCACTTGCATGTAATAAATAATTGGATTTAATTTTTTTTAATGTGTGCTGTAGGACCACCGGGAGATCCTGGACCACCTGGAAATCCTGGTGCACCTGGTGACAGAGGGTTGATGGGTATACCTGGACCCCCTGGTGATACAGGACTATCTCTGCCAGGTCTGAACTACCTTAAAATACTGTAAATCTAAAAATATGGTTGTAGCAATCGTTGTGACTTACTGCAGAATAAAATAATTCAATTATGAAATTTAAAATGCAGTTATTTTGAAGATCTCGTAAGTTGTACAGTCTATGGAAGACCTACAATTCACTGCTTGCTGTATATTATATAACTTGTACAGTATGTGAAAGCTAAATATTCAGAATCTTGGCGTTTTTTAGGTGCGATGGGTGACAACGGTCTAATGGGTCTCAGTGGACTCAAAGGACAAAAAGGTGACCCTGGAAAAATATATGGGTCACTCTTGAGCTACGGTAATATATGTGTATATATTTTCTTAGATTTTCTATTATTTAAATTAAACAAAACTGCACAATACATTTTATTAGCTGATTGAAAAGAAGCATGGCATGTGTGTGACTGAAATATTTGTTAAAAGTTGTAATTCTGTTCTTTTCATTATTATTATTTTAGCAAAAAATACTTATTTATTTGTTGTTAATTATGTTAAGGGATATAGATGGTGCAAGTAGCTGTAGGTTGAACTTTGTTATTTGGTGCTTATGATGTTAAGGGATATAGATGGTGCAAGTAGCTGTAGGTTGAACTGTGATAAGTAGCTATAGGTTGAACTTAACATGATAAGTTGCGCATAGGGTGTTAAACAATAAAAAAAAAAGCTTAAGAGAGTAAATGTGTTTTATTTTTAGTAGAATATTTATGCAATACTTAATTAATTTTCTTTTTTTTTAAGCTAATTTAGCTGGGGAGCAGAAGATTTTGCCATACTATGACTCTCCAAATGGCCCTCTTGGTGAGTGGATACTACATAACACATACATACAATATACACATGCGCCACCATTCAATACTTTGGGCTCAGTAAGATTATTATTATAAATATATTTTTAATATATAAAGTATTAATATTATGAAATATTACTGGATTTTTAACCCCTGTGATTTTTCCTTCAAATCTGGTGATTTTAGTTTTATTTTTCTGCAAAAAAAAAATAATAATTTCCAAACATTTATTGCTTTCAAATTTTTCTTGACATTTTTTGTGAACCGTTTGTCAACATTTGTCTAACATTTTTATATACAGCGTTCATACAGTCACGAACAACCTGGAAAAGTCATGGAATTTTGACATGGCATTTTCCAGAGCTGGAAAAGTTTTGGTAAAACTGAAAAAGCCACAACATTTTGGAAAAGTCATGGAAATTAGTTTAACAAAAATCTGTATGCTTACATATAAGTTAGTTGTCTTTACTTCTTTTCTGTCCATGGCCAATCACATGCTTTCACATTATTAGTGCTGTGTAATCATTATCTAAATAAATTTTACAGAGAGATAAATATAAATTTAAACTAAATAGATTGTCACATGTTTTATGATATGCTGTAAGAACTTTGAACATGCATCGGTTTTCTTATTATTTACCGTGTATACCTAGACATTATATGAAACATTATATCATGAAAATTGACTTTCTTGTAAAAGTCATTGAAGTAGTAGTAAAAATGTGTATGAACCCTGTATCATTCAAATTCATTGTTATGCATTGAGCCACTTTGTGTCTTTGATTGCTTTTTGTGGAAGAAAACAAAATCCAACACAAAACAAAACAAAAAAAAACTTAAACTTGCATTTTATAATTTCTGCCTTTAGAGGGGCCTGTAGATCTCAATGGAGCTTCATTACAGAACAAATACACTGAAATACGGAAACATACATGATTCAAACTCCAGTTTTGAAAGTACTATTTGCATGCAGATAAATATTTAGACAATGACACATAACACTTTTTTGACAAATAATAAAATTTTTCATTTGTAAGCTGGTCAAATGAGGGATGCTGGTTTGCTGCTCAAGAAACTTAATAATATTTTATCAATGTTAAAAACAGTTGCATATTTTTGTGGAAACCATGATACCATTTTTTTCAGGATTGACCCTCTCACGGTTATTTAAATATAATACATTTTAATATAAGGCATCTTTTCTGGATCAAAGTATTAATTTAGCTTATTGTTTGCTTGTTTAAAATCTTACTGATCAGAAACTTGTAAAAGTTTTTCCACACTTCTTATTTTAATATCACAAAAGAGTGAGAATGTGATTTTCTTATTAGTTATGTAACATATTGCTTGTCTTTTAGGGGAACCTGGAAAACGGGGTTTTCCTGGACCTAAAGGACAAAAAGGAAATCCTGGCACTCCTGGTGAGTTCAAATATTTTTTTTGTTCTCACATTCTTCGATTTTATTTTATTTATTTTTTTTATTAATATATATATATTTTTTTTGTTATTGTCTATTTAAATCATGCATGACGAGATTATATGAGTGGCTCACATCACTCTGTCTGCATATATCTATAAAAAACTCATGTCACAGAATGACTTAAAGGGATAGTTCAGGCAAAAATGAAAAATCTGTCATCGTTTATTCACCCTTTACTTGTTCCAAACCAGTTTTTTTGTTGTTGTTTTTGCTATTTTTGTTGTTGTTAACACAAAATAAGATATTTTGTAGAATGTTGAAAACCCGTAACCATTGCCATCAATTGGAAAAACAAATAATATGGACAGCCAATGGTTGCAGTTTTCCAACATTCTTCAAAATATCTTCTCAAACTGGTTTGGAACGAGCCAAGAGTGAGTAAATGATGGCATAACTTTCAGTTTTGTGTGAACTTTCCCTTTAAAGCAGATACATTTAAACTTTTAGGAGCATGTTAGCGTTTATCTACTTCCCATAATACCTTTGTTTACTTTAGTTTATGTATTCTGTCTTTTTATTTGTTTTGTAACATAAAAATCACACTAATCTTTGTCTCTTTTATGTGATCTTATTGACAGTGTATTTAATATTCATATTTCTCATATGTCTTTTTGCTTTGCCTGCTTGCGTGTTGTGTTTATGCGCATGTTCATCCTGTCATGCTGTCAGCATCTGTCTTATCTGTCATGTGTTTCGAGTGAATAGTTTGCTGTGAGCTCAACATTCGCCACGTTTACGAACACATCGTTATAATATATATATAAGCTATTGGTACATATAAGTTTAAAATCCAGCCAGTGTATATTGCTTAGAGCGTCTGTCTGTGTTAAAGGTTATTACTGCCTACCTGGTGAACGTGGAGATATTGGACGGAAAGGAGAAAGGGGGATTGTCGGATATAAAGGCGTCCAGGGGAGAAAAGGTAAAAGTTTAATACCTAGATATTTTTCCTAGATATGCTTTTATGACTTATAAATAAATATTACTTTGGTGTGTTTTTGATTTATATAGAAATTAAAATTGAATGTAAATTTGTCATATAAGTTAGGGGTCTGTGGCCTGATTTTTTAAAAAGGAATTGACACTTTTATTCAGTGAAGGTGTGTTGATTTGATTAAAAATAACTGTAAAGCTATTTATATATATTTTTCAAAATATTTATATTTCAAATAATTGTAATTTTTAAAAATGTTCAATTTTTCTACTCTCTATCCATTTTGGAAATCAGAAACATATTAAATTACTTGTAAATTGTTAGAAAAATAATGTAAAATGTCATTAATTTACTTCTACTATCATTCATTCATTCATTTTCCTTCGTCTTATTCTCTGATTTATCAGAGGTTACCACAGCGAAATGAACCGATGACTATTCCAGCATATGTTTTACACAGCGGATACCTTTCCAGCCGCAGCCCATACACTCTCACATTCATACACACACTCATGCACTACGGCCAATTTAGTTTATTCAATAGACCCTTTTTACTTTTCCGGGTTTCTCAGTGGCGTAAGTTGTCATAGTTGGGAAAACTTAATCCCCGGTCAGATCACATGATTTGGCACAATTTTCTTGATGTAGGGCATCGGAGAGATTTGTAAACGACAAATAAGCGTCGTGACACAAGATTCAATCGTCTCTTCTCGTGTAATGTGGTATAGTTCACAACAATCGATTCCATGCCTGCGACGCTTTACGACACCGTCGCAGAAAGTCTAGCATGTTAAAAAAAAAATCTTGTCCTTTGCGACGAGTTCCGTCTCGTGTGTGCCGGTCAATTACAATTTAATTCATTTAATCAAATATTTTTTCTTTACATCTCCCACCATGCAAGTACATGCACACATTAAAACACACAAACGCACACCTTTATTTATTTTCATTCTTTCTTGCTTTGTCAGTGTATGGTAGTGGATAATAATCAATCTAAATTATTTTTAAAAAATAAATAAATAAGTGGCATCAATTTGCGCCCTCTCATTGTTGGTACGCGCAGCCGGCACCTCTGCTTTCATCCTTTTTTGTTTTTTTTGTTAAATACTTTGTAAAAGCCTGTCCCGCTTATTGAAATGTGTAATTAATAGTAATCTCACAGCAACTCGTGTTTTGGTGCTGAAGCATATAGCGGGCTTGTTTTGAAGCACATCACTTCGAAGGTTATTCGTTATTCTTTTTTATCTAGTTGTTAACTGACCAACGAAAAATATATAACAATTAAGATTCAAAATAAAGCTAACAAAATTCGTTTCAAAAAGACATTTTTTCCAAGAAACATATTCGAATTATATATATATTTTGTCTAACTGTGCGGTGATGATTTGTTCCGTTCCGTGGAAAATAAGGATTTAGTTAATGCTCCACTGCTTCACAGCTGCTGATGTGTTTCATTTCATGTTCAGGCAAGAAAGTGTTTAATAGCAACATTGGTAGGAAAATATACATTTAGATTTCAAATAAACATATTCATATTAAAAAGGAAACATTAAAGTTTGATCCTATCAATGACATAATGAATGCCTCTTAATGTAGTTATTAGTTGTCAGCCAGCATCAGTGTTTACTGAGATTGAAATAAGATAAAAAAATTTGCGATAAGAAATGTTATGATAGCAACAGTGCTTTGGGAAATAATTTTGGTCGTAGACGTCACAGGATGACTGGTCATGAAGGAATGTGTAGTCTGTCACATCTGTTACCCACGAAGAGTCAAGATTTTATCAAGACAAAAAAATCGCATAATCTGACAAAGTGACTTTCGTAACCGACAATAAAAATCGTGTGATCTGACCGGGGCTTTAGAGCACAGTGAATGGGAGAATACAACAAATGTTTTTTTTACAATCTTATTTGCTCAAATAATAAAAGAAAAACTTCACGATGGTGTTATGAAGACTTTCAGAAAAAGGAAAAAAATTGTGTGAGACTGATGTGGGCAACCAGAGGGGAGAATAAAGTCTAACTTACTGTCCTGTCTTATAGACGCCGCATTAGAAGTTCATTTTTTGTCATTTGAAGCAAAAATGACATACTACATACATAAATACATATAAATGCTCAAATGTTTTTATGAAAATCTAAATATTAAAAACATTCAAGGATTTAAGATTATGATGACCGTTAAACGCTTCATAACAAGCTTGTGAAAAAGTCCATTCACCTATAGCACATGTCTTTGGACTGTGGGGGAAACTGGCACATGCAAACTCTACACAGAAAGGCCAACTGGCACAGCCAGGACTCAAAACAGTGACCTTTTTGCTGTGAGGCGACAGTGCTACCAACTGATGCCGCCCTAATTTACTTTAGTTTTTGTGAAACAACTGCAGTTTTAGTAAACATAATAAAAGATTTTTGTTTTTAAATTTTTTAAATGGTTGTGTAAACCAGTTAAAAAGAGTATTTTTTTAAACAGAATATATTTTATTTATTGGTATTTTGTTATGCAATTTCATATGAGTAACACGTTTTACATCCTGACTTGAGTGTACGCTATTGTAGTGAGTTTACTTTGCTCTTTATTTCTACAATATCTGATTTATCTCATTAATAAATTCATTTGGAATATGCATATTTATTACACATGGCAAAATGTTATGAGGAGCTATTGTCAAATTGTCTAAAATTGTAACAATCAATACTGGCAACGGAGTTGAGGATCCAAGTGCAGCATCTTTATTAACAAGAGTGGTCAGACAGGCAATGGTCTTAAAAAGGAGCAAACAGTAACATAAAGGGCAATCCAAAAAGAGTAGTCAGGTCACAGGCAAAGAGATCAATCCAGGCAGATAACAGCATAAACAATACACAAAGCGAGGGTCAGGAAACATGTCATGGAAAGATAAGAACAAGGAAAACGCTTCATAATGCTATACAGGTGAACAAGACTAACCAATGTGTAAATGTGAATTAGAAGCATATATATATTTTGGCAATCAGGTAATCATGAGCTGTTTTTGAGTAATCAGGGGAATCAGGAACTGGTGTGTGAGGTGCATGATCGTGTATATACAGTCCAGTGTAGGGACAGAAGTGTAGTTCTCCAGCAATCTGCAAGAATTAGATCATTAGTGATTGTGACAAAAATGTTTATAAATTGTTCATACAGGGAGATAACTCCTTGTAATAACTATTGGTGTACAGCACATTACTAGAAAATACTATTTACATTTTTCTACACTTGAAGTTGCATTGTACTTTGAAAAAAGTGAGTAAACCTGTTGTAACTTGGAATTAAGTTGGTTTAACTTAAATGTTATAATTATGTACAGTTCAATATTTTTAAGGTAATGGGTTTACTCAATGTTTTTAAGTACAGTAACTAATTGCAAGTTACTAAAATATCAACTAATCCCTTTAAATGGAACAGGTTTACTCACTTTACTGAATTAAGTCAGCTAATCACTTCTTTTTCAGTGTGCATCAGAATGGCATGCTTAATTCAGTTACATAGCATTAATTTTTAATAGCTTTAAAGAATTACTAATGTTTTCAGAGTGAATCTTGCTTCTACATGTTCTTTCATTATACTGGATATCTGAGCATCTTGCTGTAGCTGTCCATGGTGCTGATTATTTTTGCATTAATTTATGTGTTTGTTAGGGGGCAGCAAAGCATCTTTTCTAACCGTTGTATGAACAGACATGCTTATCACATTCTCTTAGGTCCTGATGGAGGATGTGCATGTGATCCTCCTGGTGATCTGCCTGGTGATCCTGGCCCTCCAGGCCCTCCGGGTGACCCCGGTGATCCAGGGCAGAAAGGTTTCAGAGGCCCCCTTGGAGAAATTGGGCTCAGTGGAGACAATGGTGTGAATGGTACACCTGTATGTAAACCTGCTTGAGATTCATGTAAAAATATGTGAAATTTTATTGTGCTAGTGTTTGTGTTTCTAAAGATTCCCTGTTTCATGTGTCTGTTGTGGATTTTTAGGGTTCCAGAGGCTCAACGGGTGCCAGAGGCGTGAAAGGAAAGAAAGGAGAGGTTATGACGTTAAGCAGAAAAGGTGAAGTGTTTTAAACATTTTAAGCTTAACCACAAATTGTGTAAAACAGCATAAACATTGTGTGAATTACAGCTGGGTTTGATTAAGCTAATTAACTCTTGATCCCCCATGAAGGACATCAAAACAAGATGTGTGGGGGGTCTGCTTTTTATTTCTTTATTTCTTTATAACTTTCTTTATTGTTTTTTAAACATTCATACACATTGACTTTCACATTTGGTCCGACAAACATTTACACAGCAGTTAACAATAAGAGACACATTATACAAACAATACATAAGAAAGTAAAATAATAATAGATAAATATAATATATATATATTAATAAATTCGTTTGGAATATGTGCATATTTATTACACATGGTGAAATGTTATGAGGAGCTATAAAAGTATTGTCAAATTGTCTAAAATTGTAACAATCAATACTGGCAACGGAGTTGAGAATCCAAGTGCAGCGTCTTTATTAACAAGAGTGGTCAGACAGGCAATGGTCTCAAAAAGGAGCAAACGGTAACATAAAGGGCAATCCAAAAAGAGTAGTCAGGTCACAGGCAAAGAGATCAATCCAGGCGGATAACAGCATAAACAATACACAAAGCAAGGGTCAGGAACACGTCATGGAAAGATAAAAACAAGGATAATGCTTCATAATGCTACAGGTCAACAAGACTAACCAATGTGTAAATGTGAATCAGATGCATACAGTATAGATTTTTGGCAATCAGGTAAACATTAGCTTCTAGCTGTTTGTAATTAATCAGGGAAATCAGAAACTGGTGTGTGAGGTGCATGATAGTATATATAGTCCAGTTTAGGGACAGAAGTGTAGTTCTCCAGCGATCTGCAAGAATTAGATCCAACCCAGGCTCATTGTGAAAACATAGTCCCACAAACGTTTCTGGAGACCGCACATTACGTGGTCAGAGGTACGTATGGCTGCGTTTCATTTTTTAAATGAACACTACTGTACAATATACAAACAATACAATATACAAACAATACATAAGAAAGTAAAATAATAATAGATAAATATAATAAGTAAATAAATTAATAAACAAACAAATAAAAAACAAATTAGTAATCTAAATCATTCTAATCCTCTTCAATTTAACAATTTCTTGTATAATTTATGTCTTAAAATGATCTGTGTTAAATGTCTTAAATAGTGGAAAATTGTTTTAGTGCTTAAATAATAATAGTAATAATGAATATGACAGATAATGTAAAATATACATTTAACCACCCTATAAT
>CAIGQQ010004837.1:10413890-10466629 GCA_903798035.1 Danio albolineatus
ATTTTTTTTTCAGCTAAACTAAAAGAAATAAGCCCTTTGGAAGACATTTTCTTGAAGGGGTGTTCATTAATATGAATGAGATTTTATACATGCTTATGACAACTATCATTGAGTGTCATTCATGTCACTTGTCATGGCAACTTGACATTACCAAGACAACATAACTTGTCATCAACATGATTGTCATGACGCCATAATAATTGTGTCATGAATATTTTTCTGATCACTTTTTTCAGTGAAGTAAACTAAATTTGTCATTACAATTTGTCATTAAATATGTCATAAATTTCCTTAACCTGTCGTTAAAGTCAAGAAAAAAATATATGATGTAATAAAAATCATGATAAAATTCTAATGGCCTCATGACAGTCATGTTTATGACAGATTTATGACAAGTCGTTATTTTGGTAATGCAAAGTTGTCGTGACAAAGACTAGGTTATGGGCTGCGTCCGAAAGTGCATACTTCCATACTATATGGTACGCTAAAATCAGTTTACGAGCTGAGTGGTGTGTTCGAATACATAGTATGCGAGAAGTACCCGGATGACCTACTACTTCCAGTGAGATTCTGAAGTGCGCATCGGATGGACGCTACGATATCGCATGATGCCCCATGAGAGAATTCATGAATGGGAGTGAAGTGACTCAACTGACACGGGTAGGCCTCGTGATCATGACGTAATGGCAGATGTCGTATGTCCGAGTTCTGTTCATACTACTCACATTCATACTGTATAAAACATACTTATCTAACAGCCAAGCAGACCGTTTAAATTCATATGCAGTACCTACTGAGTACACAGCAAATAAATCAGTGTACATTTAACTCAATTTGAGTTTAACTTAACACTCCTTGGGTGTACATATGACTCCCTCCATTTTGGAGTTAAATAACACTTTCTAAAGTTTGTACATTACTCACTGAGTTAATTTTAACACTGTAAGTTTATTCTTACATCAAACTGCTTGGTGTAAGTTAATGTGTATATAAGCTAATAAGTGCACATACTGCTTCTGATGAGTATTAATTTATTATATCTTATCATTTATTGTTTCATCAAGACTCGTACTGGTTTGACCACTGTTTGTCCGAAAGAACCGGTTTGAGTAAAAAAAAACTGGACTTCCCATCCTCAGTGGGAACCACACTGAATATTGGATTAAAAGTTTAACACACAAACGAAAAACTCTTAAATATACGCTCTTTCACAGTCGTGGATTGAAATGTACTCCGGGTTTTAACACTCACACTGATTTTAAACAATCACACTGTGTATTTAACACCGGAGTTTTTGCTGTGTAGTAAGCGGTTTCGGATGCAGCCATGATGTACTTGCTTCATGTATTCACAAATCCATCTCAAACTATGTCATCTTCGCATTTAAATAGACACACTTGAGCGAGTGAAACTTAGTGACAGTGGTTTTGTGACAATCTTATGAACACATTTTCAAGTAAAGTGTTAACAGACTTTCTCCAATAGAAAAATATGATAGGAAATGCTGAGAAATATGCTCTTGCTCTGTTAAATAATTCAAGAAATATTTGAAGAAGAATTTGCATTTCACAGTAGAGCAAATCATTTTGTCCTCAACTGTATATGTACATCACATATACACTAAAATGAGTCAGTTTTTAAAGCTCTTTGAATCCAGTATCCCTTCTGTCTCATCTGCAGGTCCAGATGGATATTTAGGAGATCCAGGTGACCCCGGCCCCTGCGGGATCAGTATTAATGGCTCACCTGGAATACCTGGTAGTCGTGGACCCGAGGGTCTGAAAGGCTCTTGTGGAGATCGTATGTTCGGGGCTCCAGGACCACTGGGGCCCTCTGGGGTTCAGGGATGTCAGGGCCCTAAAGGTGTCCCAGGACCTCCAGGACCTGTTGGATTGCAAGGTACCACAAGACAAGTGACCTTTATTCACATTTCACATGTTGTACTCATCTGTTGGTGTCTGTGTTGTCAAATCAAGAACATTTCGGAATAAGTCGACCGACAAAGCAAGTCAAACGTGACAGTGACCTGAAATCTAAATTACATCAGATGACAGAAAACAAACTAGGGACCAAACAGGCTCAGTCAAAGGACAAGTTTTACTCAGATAAAACATTAAATACATTTGGATGCAAGTAATATTCGTCAAGTGATTTGATGAATGACAATAAAAGTATATGGCTACGGAATTTAGGTCAGAAAGTTTGATGTTAAGAAAATGTTTACACATTATAGTTAATATATTATCCAAAAAAATCATACCTGACCATACATTGCACTGTTAAAATTGTATTTTTGAGAGAGAGAGAGAGAGAGAGAAAGAGAGAGAGTAACATAGGTCAGGTTAGCTGTCAGTACTCCTAAACAAAATTAAATATATAATGTATAGTAATATAAACTTGGATTTCATTTCCTCTCATTAAACAACAAATCCTTTAAATCTAGCATTATTTAGTGGCTGAACAGGAATGTAAAAATTCTCCCATAATTCTCCACCATTGATGTGTGCTTTGTGAATATTAAGATGCTTTGGTATTACCAGTATTGTTGAGAGTTTGTTATTTCACGGTATATCCGGGTCACGGCACCAAAAAATTTGTGACTTGAAAAAGAGAGATTTTTCAGATATGGTCAAAGCAGAATCCTTTAATGAGAACTCGCTGTGTTCATCATCGAAAAAACTGAACTAGTGCTGCTTTGCACTCAATTTAAATATATTTTAGGGGGCAGTGATACATAGAGGTGGAGACGACGCTAAACAAAGCATGCAAATGAACCACAGGAGTCAGTCAGGTAAAGGGCATTTGCCCAGCCATCAACATGATAACACCAATTCAGATGCATAGGTGTTAATCCAACCGGCCTTTTGAGATCCTGCCTGATGGTCAGGAAATGCATAAAGACAATAGGTTAAATGCAGTGCTTAATTTGTGGATTGCGAGGTCCTGGAACAGATTGGGGTAACAGAGCCAGCATGTTATCAGAGGATGGAGAGTTGTTGCAGATGAAAGTGAAGAGGGTTGAGAAGTCGCGGAAGAAAGTAAAAGTGAACAGGGGACGAGGAAGGGGGGCGGTTGAGGAGGGGGATCGGTAAAGTGAGGTGCCGGATCAGATTTCAGAGGTGCTAGATCCGGCGTGATCCGGCACAAATTAAAAATTAAGCCCTGGTTAAATGTATCCAACACTTGGTCTGCTAGAGTTTTGAACGAAATGATATTTCTAAAAAAAAAAAAAAGAATATAACTTTATTAGTTATATATTGTTGATTTGATTATATAATTTTATAAATTATATAATATGATTACGTAATGGGTGTCATAGTGGCACAGTGGTTAGCACAATCGCCTCTCAGCAAGAAGGTTGCTAGTTCAAGCCTCAGCTGGGTCAGTTGGCAGTTCTGTGTGGAGTTTGCATGTTCTCCCCATGTTCGCGTGGGTTTCCTCCAGGTGCTCCGGTTTCCCCCCACAATTCCAAAAACATGCGCTATAGGTTAATTGGGTAAGGTAAATTTTCTGTAGTGTGTGAATGAGTGTGTATGGATGTTTCCCAGTTGCAGCTGGAAGGGCATGTGCTGTGTAAAACATATGCTGGATAAGTTGGCGGTTCATTCCGCTGTGGCCACCCCAGTTTAATAAAGGGACTAAGCCGAAAATTAATGAATGAATGATTATGTAATTTTCTATTTCCACAGTATGTTCAAGCACTTTTCAAATAGTAACAAAAACAATTGGGGTTTAAAATTTATAGAAATAGTAATAAAATTAATAGTAATACAATTTCAGTGTCGGTTATTTCAAATCCATCCACCAATAATATCGTCAGTGTTTTTGTTTTTTGTTTATTTCTGCAGGTATGTCTGGTGTTCCAGGTTATCCTGGTAGGAAAGGGGAAAGGGGGAAGGATGGCGCACCAGGACCACCTGGATTCCCAGGTATGCGTCCAGAGCAGTGTGATAATGGAGATGGTGGTCTGCCTGGCAAGAAAGGAGAACAAGGCTTAATTGGACATAGAGGTGAGTAGAGACTACTGCATCAACATACATTTGTTAAGACTGTTTGATAGCAATTTGACTTTTCTGTGTTAGGCTGCCCTGGAGAGAAGGGGTCGCTTGGGGAGCTGGGATGTCCAAGCATTGGAGCCAAAGGAGCCCGGGGTAAACCTGGCACCCCTGGACCTCAAGGATGCATAGGCCTTCAGGGACCCGCAGGAGTCGACGGGGACTCTGGAAATCCTGGATATCCTGGACAAAAAGGTAAAGGGTCTTTTCAAAGGGGCAGCCTAATGTGCTATTAGAAGTTCATTCTAATGTTTAAATGTAACTCTTGTGTGTATTTATTTCATCAAATCCTTAATTACAATTTAGATATAAAGTACGCATCCATCAAGGCTAATTTTATAAACACACAACATTTACACTGCTAGAAGAGTTTGTGTTGTGTCTAGGCTAAATATCTTAACATACTTAAATCAAGAAGTATTTTCTAGACAGGTAAAAAAATATTGTTTTGTTTTTCAGAAATAATAAGTCAAAATTAAATGAGATTTGCCTTAAAACAAGCAAAATAATCTGTCAGTGGAGTGAAATAAGATTATTTTACTTGCCCCACTGACAGATCATTTCAGATTTTCAATGCTGCTTATTATTCTGAAAGCAAAACAATAGATTTGACTCGTCTGGAAAATGCTCATTAATTTAAGAATTTTTTATTCTTTTAAACATTTAGAAACATGACAAAAGCTGAAAAATAAATAGATATTCTCTTTATAGTAGAACACATTAAAACACCAAGTGTGTTGTTTAAATCTAAAGTATTAAGGAGACGTTACAGCTCATTCAGTCAAACTGATGCATAAGGACTGTCTGTAGTTCAGCCTAATGTTTACATATTCATATTTAGAGCTCATAGTGATTCTCAGCTGTCGTGTGCTTTTGCAACTCTTTGTCCAGGTTTGCCTGGACCTTGTGGACAAAACGGCTGTCCTGGAAACATCGGGCAGACAGGAGGTTTAGGACCTCCTGGACCGAAAGGCTTAAAGGGCCTCAATGGATGTTCAGGTTTCCCTGGGTTTAATGGAACCAAGGGCCAGAAAGGTATTATATTTAAAACTTTGAAATATGAGAATGGAACATTTTATTTAAAACTGGGAAAAATGGAGCAATTGTGCAACATTTCAAACACCTGATCTGATGTTTTTAGTAGGGCTGTCAAAAAATTAATCGTGATTAATCACATCCAAAATAAAAGTTTAACATAATATGTGTGTGTGTACTGTTTATATTTTATTATGAATATAGAAATACACACATGCATATACTTGATAAAATGTTGGTTTATATTTAGATATATAAAAAATATATGATACATGTATGATACAAATTTTACATTTGAATATGATGTAACTACTTTGATGTAACTTTTTTATATATAGTTTTGGCTTCTATGAATGTGTTTATCACATATACATAATAAATATATATAACACACACACATATTATGTCAAAACAAACTTTTATTTTGGATGTGATCAATCACGATTAATTCTTGGACAGCCCTAGTTTTTAGTAAAAATTCTAATGTAATGTATCACTGCTCACATGTACATAGTTTTTATCTAGAGTTAATTTATGTTGCAGCTTATTTATTAATTAATTTATTTATTTATTTGTTTGTTCATTAGTTCATTTATTTATTTATTTTTCTTTATATTCTTATATATACAACATTTGTTTGGAGATTCAGAAACTACGGGCGAATGCATTTTGTTGCAAAAGGCACGTCTCTGTGGGTCTGCAGAGGACGTGATTGTCTGTGTGAGTGCTGAAGGTTCTTGCACTCACAGCACCA
This sequence comes from Danio albolineatus, assembly GCA_903798035.1. NCBI lineage: Eukaryota > Metazoa > Chordata > Actinopteri > Cypriniformes > Danionidae > Danio > Danio albolineatus. The sequence goes on from CAIGQQ010004837.1 coordinate 10,419,735, forward strand.
GCTTTAGGAAACGTGCAGGGCGAGAGAAGATTTTCCAATGGTTAATCGATTGCAAATGTTTGTTTTCTTAGGTGGATTCAAAAAAGTGTAAAAGGATAATAATAATAATAGTATTATTCATGTGTCACCACCAAATATACTTGGGCGGCCGTTAATAAACCTGGGCGGCCCACCCAAGTAAAGTCAGTGTGTGGAAAGCACGAGTGTATTCAGATATATGATTTCTGACATTGTTTGAGAAAACAAATTTAAAAAGCTCTGAAATATGAAATACATATTGTCATGCCTAGCGTTGGTTTAATTTTGGTCACATTTACAGTACGTTCTTACACATCTTCTGTTTTTTTTCTTCTTAGGATGTGTTGGGCCTCCAGGTTTTCCAGGAGACTTGTTTTACATCCCTGTGAAAGGAGAAATAGGGCCACCTGGACCACATGGAGAGAACGGTTTCTGTGGAGAAAGAGGTAAACCTGATCTACTCAAATCCTCTCAGTTTGTTTATCAAGCTTCATCAAAAACACTGGGGTCATGTGGTTTCTTTTTCTTAACGATCAGGTGATAAAGGTGATCCAGGTTCACCGGGAACACCAGGGTATCCAGGACTGAATGGACCTCCAGGCTTTGAAAGGGGCTGTCGTGGACCACCAGGCGCTCGTGGGGTGCCTGGTGAGCCTGGCGTACGTGGAACACATGGGCCAAAGGGAATTGTGGGATTCCCAGGGGAAAATGGTGATAATGTAAGTGATTGGTCTTATGTTTTATTATGAATTGTAGATTCATATATGAATATTTAATTGGCGGCACAGTAGTTAGCACTGTCGCCTCATAGCAAGAAGTTCGCTGGTTCGAGTCCCGGCTGGGCCATTTGGCATTTCTGTGTGAGGTATTGCATGAGGTCTGCATGTTCTCCCAGTATTCGCTTGATAAATAAAGGGACTAAGCTGAAAAGCAAATGAATGAATGAATGTTGTCCTGTGTATCATCAGCATACATTTTGCTTTGCTTTGCTTTGCTTTGCTTTGCTTTGCTTTGCTTTGCTTTGCTTTGCTTTGCTTTGCTTTGCTTCGCTTCGCTTCGATTCGCTTAGCTTCGCTTCGCTTCGTTTTGTTTTGTTTTGTAGGATGTTGTTAGATTGTTTTTATTATTTAAATCCTGCCAGAAATGTGTTGTTGATTTGATTGGCATTTTTTATAGATTCAGATATATATAGTGTACCGAAACAATGCCTCTATTAACTTTTTTTGTATGATTTATTTAAATATGATTCTTATTATTTAAATCCTGCCAGATATGTATTGTTTGTTTGATTAAGATTTTTTGTAGATAGAGGAATGGATTGTATTCAGAAACAATGCCTCTAATAGTGGATTTTTCTGTAGGGGGATCCTGGATTGAGTGGCATGCCTGGAACTCCTGGTTATCGTGGATTTGATGGTCCTAAAGGTAAAATACATTATAAACGTTATTACATTATTATTATTTTCATGCTCACCAACGCTGCATTTATTTGATTTATAGTAGTATTGTAAAATATTACAATAATAATAATAATAATTTTAATATCTTGTAAAATAGCTACCTAGGGAAAGCTAACTTTCAGTATGTTTAATCTAATCTTCAGCATCACATGATCCTTTAGAAATCATTTTGTTGTGCAGATTTGGTGCTTATGAAATATTATCATGATCAGTGTTTATTATAATAAGCATAACATCTTTATGATGTCTTGGTGATTATCTTGAACTCTTCTTTAAAAAATAAGCGTTCTGTCAGTTTTATTAATTGCAGAATAATTGTTTTAATCATACTGATAACACTCTTTAATGAAACTAATGACCCTTACAAATACAAAGCAATCAAACAGTTTTATATTAACTTTGTACACTATTCAATGTCTTATGTGAAATGACATTTATTGGAAAATGTCTATGCTGTCTTGTATAGGCGACAGCGGTGAATCTATTTGTACTCCAGGGCGAACAGGTGAGAGAGGGCCATGTGGAGACAATGGTGTGCCAGGTATGACTTTCTTAGATTTTATTTTATATTATTTACTGTATTGTTCTGGTTCTTTAATACAAGAAAAACTGATCTACAGAAACATTCTCTGTTTTACACAATAGGTCCCTGTGGCGACAGAGGAGACAATGGTGACATTGGCCCAGCAGGTCGAGATGGAAACTGTGGCCCTCCTGGACCACCCGGCATCAATGGTCATAGTGGACCTCCAGGTAAAATACCAATTATAAGTAAAAAAAAAAAAAAAAATATATATATATATATATATATATATATATATATATATATATATATATTCCTTTCCAGGGGTGTGTTTACCAATCGACGACATAACTCGCGGCTGAATTATCATAGTACAATGCATCATTTGGGAAAAGAACGATGAAGTGACAAGTGTTTCCCAAAAATGTAGTTTCTCTGTCGCAGATCCACAATAGTTATAACGTAAAACCTCCATAATGAGGCTATTAATGGGGTGGAGTAACAACTTTAGAGAAGAACCCCATAATATTTTTTGTATAATGCGTAATATATATGTAAATGGCACATATGTTTCCTTTACAAATGTTATTAAGAATATGCCATATTCTATTCAAAAACTTAAAATCATTTACAAAAAGCTAACACGTATTCTAATCTCATATATATATATATATATATATATATAAATCATATAAATAAATAATGAGTCTGTTTATTAAGAAGTGAAGTTTAATATTTATTAATTATTAGAAAGTAGTATATTGTTTATTTATTTACATTTTTTAAGTCTATTTTTACAATTTGACACATTTAAGCCACTGCAGAAATGTTCTAACCAACAGGCCCACGTCATATACAGACTTAATAAATAACTTACTAAAAATTAAAAGCATTAACGTATGCTATACATTTTTGTTTTCGCAAGTTTTAGAGACATAACGTAAATTCCACTTTTTAGTAATAGTCACCTATAGCTTTCGTCATGACGAACCACAGCTGTGTTCAGAATGACATAAATGGTTTCATAGTGCACTACGAAGGGAACGCAACTGTCAATATGAAAATCACTAAAACTGAAGTGTGTTCATTTCAGCAAATAACACTTTAATGCTATGACTGTAATGTTTTCTTTTTAAATCATTCCAAGGTTAAATGTTAGAAAGTACTAAATGAATAGGGCATAGGGGGGATAATGAGAAATAGAACACAGCCAGGAACAATTCCTCTAACTACAGCTCTACAGTTGTAGTTGCAAGCTTACTAGTTTGCAAATGTTCGTTGGAACGACGGATTTGGGAAACACTAAATCAACTGTGTTTGTAACGACGAAACTTGCAACCTTAGTTAGCTAATGATGGTTTTCGGAAACGCACCCTAGGTCAGTTTTAGCCCTGTGAAATGTGAGCTTATAAACAGTCCTTTTTTTAAACAAACTAAAACCATATTAATGATCAGCAATGCCTCACTAGTAAATATATCACATGAGTGAATGTGCACTTTTAAGTTTTAAATGTTGTTACAGCATATACACAAATCTTTAGTTTGGTTTTTTGTCTAATTTTTAGTTTGGGATTTACTAGAACTACAACAAAATTACAATGTGAGCGTAACCCCTGTGGTTTTACTTGACCCATATATTTTATGTTTTCAAATCATATGAATGTAGATTATGAGAACATCAGCTGCATGAATCTGTGTCTTTCATTTCCCCAAATGTAGATTGGACTTTAAACTCTTGCTCTACACACTCTATGGGCTTAAATTTGTTAGATACTGTTTATTAATTGTAGCAATTATATTTATGTCTGTTTATAGCCAACCCGAAAAGTGTAACAATTTATTGAAGAAGAAAAAAACCAGGCAAACAAAAAAGTGATCATGTTAATAAAAATGCAAAGTTTGGATGGATTTAAAACTATGGTTATTTTAGGCACTGCTTCCAGGTCAAAACTGTCTCAAATGCAAACTGAGGGTTAAACTGACTCAGAATGAGCTTTATTTACCAAGTGTGCACAAATCAAACAAATATCAACACAAGGACACAAAGAACATTTACATAAGTGAGACATAAAGTAAACAATAAAATTATACATACACACTGATGATTTATGTGCATTATATAATTTCTTTTTGTTGTTTTAACTGTATAAATAAGATATAAAAATATGTATTTACATAATAAGTGGCTTTAGGTTACAGAACCATAAACACAATAATAGTACTGTATTGTTTATGGCTATAAAAACAGGCAGCATCTAATACGCTCGCTTTTCACGTTGGATATAGTCTGAGGATAAAATAGATAACTCAAAAATAGGATACACACACACACACACACACACACACACACACACACACACACACACACACACTTAAATCACACTAAATCTATTTATCTTATTAAATTGTTACAATCCAGCCCTATAATGGTGTCCTTTGTACCATTCAGGAGTGGTTGGGCCCCCAGGTACATGTGGTAGACATGGTCTAGAAGGACCTCCGGGGCCTCCAGGTCCACCGGGCAGTAATGGAAATGAAGGATGCACTGGCCTTCGAGGTTTGAATACTTACACTATAAAAATAAAACAATTTTAATCCTAGAACAATCATTTTAAATATTGGATTTATTACTTGAAGGACCTCCGGGGCCCCCAGGGCTTCATGGGCTGGATGGTCTAAAGGGTGTCAAGGGTGAGATCGGGTCTCGAGGTGAGAGAATTAGCAATCTTATGTGCCGTCAGAAGTTAGTTTGATGATCACCTGCTTGAAAACATGTCTCATTCCCTGTCTGTTTGGTTGTCCTTCAAGGCTTGGGTTCCACAGGTGAAAGAGGTGATTCAGGGCCGGAGGGAGACAAAGGTGATCAAGGAGACCCGGGGTCACGAGGTCCTTCACAAACAGGCGTTCGAGGTCCAAAAGGACAGAGGGGACTGCAAGGTATGCAGATTATAATCTGATTTAGCATGTTGTTTGCTGTAGGACATGATCAGAAGTGACAGTGAAGATGTTTATAATGTTACAGTGGATTTCTATTTCAAATAAATGCTGTTTAAGCAAAAAATTCTTTTAAAATATGCTGTGGTTTCCAGCAGTAATATTAGCAGTCTGATCATGTGATGCTGAAGATTGGAGTAATAATGCTCAAAATTCAGCTTCGCCATTATAGAAAAAATATGATTTATTAAAAATTTAGTTTATTTGTAATATACATTTATTAATAATATAGCTCATTAGCTGGAGAGAGGCACAGTCAAAAAACACAGTCTAAGCAACATTCCTACATTTTCCTCAACTTTTCTTTTCTGTATGCACACACACAATATATATATATATATATATTCCAGCCGCAACCCTTCACTGGGAAACACCCATACACACTCATTTACATACATACACTACAGGTAATTTAGCGCATGTCTTTGGACTTGTGGGGGTTAACTGGAGCATCTGGAGGAAATCCACGCAAACACTGGGAGAACATGCAAATTCACGCAGAAATGCCAACTGACCCAGCTAAGGCTCGAACCAGCGACCTTCTTGCGAACACCGCTACCCACTGCGCCACCACGCCGCCCCAGTTCTTAAATATGTTTTAAAACTTTCAAATGGTAGTGTTTATTTGATGTCATGTTTTAGGTTATTTTCACCATTTAAAGCAGGGGTGACCAACCCTGTTCCTGGAGATCTACCGTCCTGCAGATTTCTGTTGTAACCCATATCAAACACACCTGCCTGTAATTATCAAGTGCTGATCAGGCCCTGATTAATTGGTTCATGTGCGTTTGATTAGGGTTGGAGCTGAACTCTGTAGGAAGGTAGATCTCCAGGAACAGGGTTGAGCACCCCTGATTTAAAGGTTCATGAATTCCCCTTCCTTTAGCTGATAGATACTTGTAAATGCTCCAGCTTGCATATAAGCTCTCTTGCAAACCCATAATCGTTAGAGCCAATCCCAGTCCTCTGTTGAGCAGATGAACACAGTAGCCAATCAGCAGTGTTCAAGAATCCACTCAAAAATGCAAGCGAGAAATTCAGCTATCATCACGTTTTTTAAATTAGTTGTTAAATCTGACAACACTAACAGTGCTGCGACCCATCATGAACACCTAACTACTGTGCGGTCTCACAGATTGACAGAATAATTTAGAAACAGCTCGTCTCATAGGATAAGAAAACTCATGAATAATAATTAGACATCGGCACATCATTTAAGTACTCGCAGTCCTATGCTACATTACCACTAGTGACTCCACCCTGATCATACCTGTCAACCCTCCCGTATTTCCCGGGATTCTCCCGTATTTTACAGTTCTATAGCGCTATCATCCCGTAAATGTATTTTCCCGTATTTCTCCCGTATTTTCAGTCGTTCTCCGACGGGTGTCAATAAACATTAAAGAGCCGATCCTCCCTATACGCAACCCATACCGCCGAACCACAAGGGGCCGCCCTTGCTCTTGAAACTGTTGGAATCTCTGTGCTTTCGTTTTATTTAGGCATGAAACACTCTGAAATAAACATAAAAACGGCGTGATTCCCTTTCCTTTTCATTACAGCAGCCGTCGCTCCTCCTATATAATCCTCAAATCGGAATGATCCCTTATTTTCACATCCCAATGTTGACAGCTATGACCCTGATACAGATTTAAAAATAAAAATAGGGGGAAAAACTCAATATTAGCCACTCGTTCTTGACAATTAAAGCTAACAGATGCTAGTCTTGTCTTAACTGATGTGTAACACATAAAAATGTTAAAATCTCTGAAAATTTAGTCAAGGGTTTTATGACACTTTAAACCACGTGCCTGGAGAACCACCAGCTCTGCACATTGGTCCATGTCTCTTTATCCAAACACACCTTATTCAGATCATCAGCTCATTAGCAGAGACTGGAAGACTGTAATGGGTGCGACAGACAAAGGGGACATCCAAAACATGCAGCGTTGGTAGTCCTCCAGGAACATGGTTGAGAAACACTGCTTTAAACAACCCTGTAAATGACATCAGAAAGCACTGACACACAGTTCGTGATCTACTAATTTACTCTCTTTCTCTCTCCTTTTTTTTTGTAGGAGATCCTGGTCCAATGGGTCCTCCAGGCATTGCGGGCGAAGAGTGTAAGGTTCCTATGTCTGGACTTTGTGGAGAAAGAGGTTTCCCTGGGCTGGATGGACCTCCAGGTGTGTAAATAGTTTAATATAAGTGTATTTAAATCATCAAAGCAACATACTTAATACAATTAACATTAATAAAGCAGAACACATATATTCGGATTGATGTAGAACACAAGAAAGTTTGTTAGCACATTTGGTTTCTCTTTTTTAATGTGTTTAGGCTTGACTTTATTATAAATGTTGTTCATTGTAAATGTTTTTAATTTCTATTTTCTATCTGAATACTGTTTTTTTGACTGATTTGTTGTGGAGTGAACAGATTTAAAATACTTGTTTAAAACATTTGTACAAGTCTCATTTAGATTAGGGTTACCGAGCTAGGCCCACACGGAATCTGCACGTGCAGAATTCCGCAGATTTTTAGCCCATCATTGATTCTGTTTGTTTACTTGTGTAAATGTGTGTACATTTATATTTATTCCAATTTTTTAATTAATTTCAGTAATAATACTCACTAATATGAAAAATATCCATTTGATTTATTTACAATACAGTGTGTAAAGTAATATTTAATGTCTTTTAGTAGATATTTTATATGAGAAACTTGCTTTGTTTACCAAATAAGGTAAATCTAATTGGATTTGCATTGTAAACATTAAATAAAAGTTAATAAGGTATTACTTTTTATTTCATATATTAAGGTTTTAGTTATGATGCTCCCAAAATCATTCCACATGAATCCGCAGATTTTTTATGAAATTCTGTGCAGAAATAGCAAAAAATGTCTGCAGATTCCATCTAGCCTTGCCGATAGCCTACTTTACATCATCTCAGTAGGATTTTAAAGCTATTATTAATGGCAGTACCTCATACAGGCTTTGATTTTATGTTTTATGTGCAATTTTTTAATGTTTTGCTGTTCTAGGGTCCGTGGGGTTAATGGGAGAGCCAGGCAACGTATTCACAGTGTGTGGTGAATGTGGTGACCCAGGTGGTCCTGGGTCACTGGGGTATAAAGGGGAGAAAGGATGCCGTGGGTCTGGTGGCACCCCGGGATGTCAAGGTCCGCAAGGCCCAAAAGGTAAAATAAACACTGAATAGGTAACTAACTGATTTTTAACCTGCTTTGTAATGCTACAGTTTTGGGAGTACATGTCAATTATGAACGTTCAAGTAGGGACGTCCCAATCAGATTTTTTTATATTTATTTATTTTTAACATTAAATATCTGCTAATACTAAGTCTGACACTTTTAGGTAGATTAGGGTTATTAAAACCAATTCAGTGTGTATGGTGACAAATGCATAGCTCTTAAACAAAAGCTGTTCTTTACGGTTTTATTGTGCCTTCTTGAGATTTAGACAGTATTGGAAATATGTTTTACTTCAACAATACTTTGATTGAAAATAAAAATATTAATTTTACTTTCCAAACATCCAAGTGATTCCAAACCTTTATGAATTAGTTTTTACTGTTGGACACACACACACACACACACACACACACACACACACACACACACACACACACACACACACACACACACACACCCACACACACACACACACACACACACACACACACACACACACACACACTTACAAAAAGATATTCTGAAGATTGTTGGACACATTGCAAAATCGCTAATCTTACTTAGATTATTTGGTTTCGTTTCAAGTCCAAATATCTAAAAATTCTTAAATCAAGAAGCATTTTCTAGACAAGCAAAAGAATATTGTCTTGTTTTAAAAAATAATTAATCAAAATTAACAGAATTTTTGTTTTGACATTAGATTATTTTGCTTACCCCACTGGCAGTTTATTTAGCTTGTGAAAAATAAAACTCACTTCATTTTAACATATAATTTCTTAAAACAACACATTTGCTTGTCTAGAAAAAATGCTTCTTGATTTAAGAATTTTTATATATTTGGACTAAAAACAAGACAAAAAAAATTGAAATAAGAATAGCACTTGTTTTGTGCATCCCTAGTCAAATTATGGTTTCCAGTATTTTTAAAAATCTCAAGTTGTGTTTTATACAAGAAAGAAACTCAAAAAGGTTTACGACAAGTGGAGGATGAGTAAATGCAAATGTTTTACTACATTTTTGTCATTGTGCTTGTTCTAGAATGTTAATATTATTATTGCACAGGTGAAAAAGGGCTATGTGGACTTATGGGCATACCGGGACTCTCTGGCCCCATGGGTGACTGTGGGCCCTTGGGACCCAGTGGTGCAAAAGGAGATAAAGGGGACACAGGTCTGTAAAGCATTCAGATTAGATTGACCATTTTGTACATCAGTATTTAATTAAACCCTTATTTCTTCTCTGTTTGTAGGTCCAAAAGGAGACCCTGGCGATGTCATAAAACCCATTACTTGTCCTCCTCCTCAGGGCCCTTCTGGTGATCCAGGCCCACCAGGACCGATTGGTGAAATGGGTAAAAATGGAGCTAATGGCAGTGGGGGTCCCAAAGGTATCCTCAAATCTCAGCATTTATTTTAACATTCATTCATTCATTCATTTTCTTTTCGGCTTAGTCCCTTTATTAATCCGGGGTCGCCACAGCGGAATGATCCGCCAACTTATCCAGCATATTTTTTACGCAGCGGATGCCCTTCCAGCCGCAACCCATCTCTGGGAAACATCCACACACACTCATTCACACTCATACACTACGGACAATTTAGCCTACCCAATTCACCTGTACCGCATGTCTTTGGGCTTGTGGGGGAAACCGGAGCACCCGGAGGAAAAACCCACGCAACCACAGGGAGAACATGCAAACTCCACACAGAAATGCCAACTGACCCAGCCGAGGCTCGAACCAGCGACCTTCTTGATGTGTGGCGAACATGCTACCCACTAGGCCACCGTGGCACCCATTTATTTTAACAAGAATTCATAAAATCTCCCATTCTTGTTGTTACTAATAATAATTTTTAAATGAAACGTGTATATTTGGGTGAACTGTCTATTTAATTATCTGTTCAATGTTGACAAACAATAGAACTATTGTATATGTAGTATTTCAAAAAGATAACACAAATGACAAAAGAACAACAAAAGTACTGAAACTAACTAAATGGGAGTAATATTAATAAGTGATAAACACAATTTAAAGTATTAATAATTCGTATCATATCTTCTCGTTATTATTCATATATTTGATGAAATATTAGATGAAAAGTATATAATGGGCGAACTGTCTATTTAGTTATCTGTTGAATATTAACAAACAGTGATTAATATTTGTATATGTGTGTACATATATGTATATGTAAATGTATGTCTATATATATAGTATTTAAAAAGAACACCACAGAACTACTAAAACTAACTTTAGGGGACTAATATTAATAAATAATTTTAAATGTTTCTAATTAGAATCATCACAAGACACTGATGTTTAGATGAAAATAATGTTACACAAAAATATTTAAAATAGGCCAAAGAAATCAAACTGATATATTTTAATTCATCTAAAACTGAAATAAGCTGTAAATAGTTATAAAAAAGGGCCAAATTGCTAAAGTATACAAATAAAAATAAGTTTAAAAAGTTAGAATAAATAGCTTTCAATGAATAATGTATAATTAGTTAGTAAAAAGATAAAACATGTCAATATGGGTTAATAAATAGTCAGAATAGTTAGTGTTTGGATCTTCTTTCTAATCACAATCAGATTAAGTAATATTCACTTGGAGAGCAAGTGGTCTTCAGACACTAGGGTTAGTGTGTCAGCCAGAACTGTATATGTAGTATTATTATTAATTGTTGGCTGATATCCGCATGTGATTCCTCAGGTGAGAGGGGAGAAAGGGGAAGCATTGGAATCTTTGGACAAACCGGACCCCCAGGAGAAGACGGACATCTTGGAAACCCTGGAGATCAAGGTGAAAGAGGACCAGCTGGCTTTAAGGGTGAGTTTGTTTGTAACTCTGAAAAGCTTAAAACATTGACTGAGTCAATATGACCAAATATGACACTTGCTTCGTTTCCATTCTAAGACTTGAATTAGACTTACAGTTGAAGTCAGAATCATTGGCCCTCCTGAATTATTAGCCAATTACCCATTTTCTGTTTGATAGATTTTTTCAACACATTTCTAAACATAATAGTTTTAGTAACTCATCTCTAATAACTGATTTTTTTTATCTTTGCCATGATGACAGTATAGAATATTTGACTAGATATTTTTCAAGACACTTCTACACTGCTTAAAGTGACATGTAAAGGCTTAACTGAGTTAATTAGGTTAACTAGGCAGGTTAGGGTAATTAGGCAAGTTATTGTACAATGATGGTTTGTTCTGAAGACTATTGAAAAAAAAATAGCTTAAAGGGGCTAATAATTTTGACCTTAAAATGTTTTTTAAAAAGTTAAAAACTGCTTTTATCCTAGCTGAAATAAAACAAATAAGACTTTCTCCAGAAGACAAAATATTATCAGACATACTGTGAAAATTCCCTTGCTCTGTTCAACATCATTTGGGAAATATTTAAAGAGGAAAAATAAATTCGAAGAGGGACTAATAACTCTGACTTCAACAGTATGTGAAAAACTGGAATATGACATAAAACATTTGCGAATAAAGCACTGTTTTCATCTAATAAGTCAAAGTAAACAAAATCGTCACTTCCAGATAAAACTGGCGCCAAATTTGATGCAAGCACCATAGAAGTACCATAGTTTATCCATAATCTACTGAAGTTAAAAATAGTAGTTTATAGTTACAGCCTTTCGATTTATTATTATACATTTTTATTTATTTATTTTTTCTATTGGGTTGTGACCCTTGGGGTGATTACATTATATTAAAGGCACAGCAGTAGTGTCATATGCAGCAGATTGATTTTATGGCACCAGGTTAAACCTTCTGGCACATTTACAGCACTCGCATACATTTATAAAATATTAAACGAAGAATAGACTTGGGCCTCTTGGTATGTGTGCGCCGTTACATGCAAGGTTTCTATATTTATAACCACCTCAGAGGATATTGGTATCGCGAGTCACTGAGTTTTTTGCACATGCTGGAAGTTATTCTGTAAATGTGTTTAAATTGTAGTTTATGCGCAATTATTCTTATTGGTTACAATTCTTTCCTATCTTCTCAGTTTTTTTTAATGCACATTTTCAAAATTTATGCGCATCTTGGCATTTCATTTAAGTATTTTTTTAAATTATATATATTTGAAATAGTTGTATAGAAGCATAGCTACTGTTTTATCCTTTTTCTCTTGCCATCCAATCATTCAATCACTGCATTCGCTTTCCTTTGTTTAGCATTTATCAAGAGCAACTCACATCAACCCATTTGTGGATCATATTATGTTTTCTATCCCAGGACCCCCAGGACCAGATGGTGATCCAGGTCCTCCTGGAAGAAATGAGACACTTTCTACAGGCTTTCTTCTGGTGATGCACAGCCAGTCCAAGTATGTGCCGGTCTGTCCTGAAGGCCTTACAGAGTTATGGAAAGGCTACAGTTTGCTTTACCTGGAGGGTCAGGAGAGAGCACACACACAAGATCTGGGTATGTAGCTAATACACATATGTACATTTAAAAGTGACTATGATTACTGTCTAATGTTTTGTAAGGACCATATGATGTAACAACTGATTTTTTTATGTTTATTTTTTATGTTATTTTTATATTAACACTTGTATTTCAGGTCATTGGGGTTCATTTGGTTCAGACTAAAAAGCAAAGTAATTTGATTAGTCCTGGTTCGCATAGTGTTTAGCGTAACCACAAGGCCATTGCGTCGATTATGCTGTTTTTTAAAGTCAATTTCATTCTCAATTCATTAACGGTTTTAAATTTATATTAGCAAAAAAGGAAAGAATTATTACTTAATTTGATGATGCAGGCTTTTAAAACAATCATAAAAAACTGACATTGTGTGCAATTATTATCAGAATTATTTTTTTATTGAATATATACATATTGTATGTATAATCTTTAACGCACCAAATTAATACAAAAAGTCAAATGTCAAAAGTTTTAATGAGTTTTTTAGGGGAAACATTTAAATATGCTATTTAAATTGTGAAAGATTTCAACTTAATTTATTAATTAATTAATTTATTTATTTTAAATACTACATTCAGTGTCAGAGAGCTTTACCTAAATTCAAGCACTCATTCGTTCATTAATTTTCCTTCGGCTCAGTCCCTTTATTCATCAGGGGTCTCCACAGCGGAACGAACCGCCAACTTATCCAGCACATGTTTTACACAGCGTATGCAGCCTAGTACTGGGAAACATCTTTACACATTCATTCACATACATACACTACGGCCAATTTAGTTTACTCAATTCACCTATAGCGCAAGTCTTTGGACTGTATGGAAAGCAGAGCACCCTTCTTGCTGTGAGGTGACTGTGCTAACCACAGAGCCACCGTGTCGCCTAAATCCAAGCATATAATTTATAAATAAATTCGCATTTTTAAGTTAATTTCTTTATTGTTTTTTGGAGGTTTATAATTCAATTCTTGCTCAAGCAAAATAAGACACTTTTTAAAATCAACAACCCAACATTAGAACAAAACAATTATTGCATTTATTGCAGTAAGTAAGATGCAGGGTGTGTAATAAGCCAAAACACAAGATTGTTCAAAATATTTTTGTTTGTGTGTGTGTGTTTTACCAGGCCAGGCAGGTTCATGTTTGCCAGTGTTCAGCACGATGCCGTTCTCCTGTTGTAATATGGACACTTGTGATTACGCCAGCCGCAATGACAAATCCTATTGGCTATCTACAAACGCCCCGATTCCCAATAAGCCTCTGACAGGGCAGGATATCGAGGAACACATCAGCAGATGTGTAGTGTGTGAAGCTCCAACACCAACCATTGCAATACACAGTCAAGACCGTCTTGACCCAGTGTGTCCACCCAAATGGAGGAGCCTCTGGACCGGATTTTCATTCATGATGGTAAGGAAAGAGACGCTCTGTTCATAATTTGTCTGTCTGCCTGCCTGCGTGCCTGCCTGCAGAAATTCCACTTGCACTAGTCCATCCATCCATCCATCCATCCATCCATCCATCCATCCATCCATCATCTATCTATCTATCCAGCCAACAGATTATTTGATAAAAATTTTACTGATATGGTTTTGATACTATTCAATATCAATTAGTTATACGTATTTTATTTAAAATTCTGCACATGGTTAGTACCTGGATGGGAGATCACATGGGCAAACTGGGTTGCTCAAACTGTGGTCTGTGTGGGTCCTAATATAGCCCCAGTATAGTGATAGGGACTCTATACTGTCAGTGAGCACCATCCTTCAAAATCCCAGGATATGCTTCAATAACAGTTGTGGAGTGTCCCTGGTATCTTGAACAACTTTGCCCACTGGCTTCTGTCCATCATGGCCTCCTAACAGGGCCGGATTATCCAATGGGCCTTATGCGCCACTGTGTCGCCCTGAATGAATATTTTGAAATATATTTATTTATAATAAATGTTATAAATAAATGGGGGTGGGGGCCTTTGAGGAGGGGCTGTGGTCCTGGTCCTTAATGCAAAAAGCAGTGATAAAATCAGAATATAACTATCAGGGTTCATATTGTACGGTCATGAAAAACCTGGAAAAGTCATGGAATTTTGCCATGGCATTCTCCAGGCCTGGAAAAGTTTTGGAAAAACTGAAAAACCCACAACGTTTTGGAAAAAACATGGAAATTAGTTGAACAAATATCTGTATACTTAAATATAGGTTAGTTGTTTTTACTTATTTTCTGTCCATGGTCAAACACATGCTCTTACATTATTAGTGCTGTGTGAGCATTAACTAAATACATTTTACATACAGTAGATACAAAGATTAATTTAAACTAAACAGATTGTCGCATGTTTTATGATATGCTGTAATAACTTTGAACTTACATTGTTTTTCTTACTGTTTACCATGTAGACGTTGACATTACATGAAACATTAGGTCATGAAAATTTACTTGAATTCCTGGAAAAGTCATGGAAAAGTGATTGAATTTTAGTAGTAAAAATGTGTATGAACCCTGAACTATGAAATTCTGAAATGAATAATTGTTATACACACGTTTGCACTCTGTCGTTGACTACATATAAATAGACTATTTTCAAATCAGACATTTGTCATTATCAGATTCCCTCATGCATATTCAACATTATGAAGAGCAGATATACTGCCACTGCCAATCAGTAAATGTTTATTCTCACACTTATAGACACAGACATGGGCCGGTATCAGATTCTGACGGTATGATAACCTTGGATAAAAATATCACGGTTTCACAGTTTGACTATATTGTGATTTCTTCTCTAAAGTATATTCTTTTTAAGTGGGTAAAAAGCACATTATATTTTATTTTGAGAAACATTTAATATATTTAGGAGCAGTAAACATGTCAGGCTAGATAATGAAAATGAATCATTGACTTCCGCTGTCTTCATTAGTTTCAAAAACACTGATTTCTTTACCATTTAAAACTGTATCTTTAGATATCTTTTCAGCTGGAGAGACTGTTGTCCTAAACAACAAAAACAACAACAACAATATCAATAAATGTAAATAAAAAATCTTACACATATCTTAGGCATGGTATTACAGAAAATATTGGCGGTTTCAAGACCTTGACTTTTCCAAACCGCGGTATACCTTGAAAACAGTTATCGTCCCATGCCTAATACTCAATTAATCTCGCCAAAATATTATGTGAATATTAATTTTTTACACAAACTTCATTATATCTTTAAAAAGATTATAATATTGCTTGAATTTGTGAACTTACAGTATTAGTCCAGTCATTGTCCATTCTTAATGTTGACTAGATTTAAAAATAATTGAAACCATATTTGTGCTTATATTGACTTAATATAATATGCAACTCCAAGCAAGAACGTTATTACATCAATATTTTTGCTAATCCATTTTCTAACCCTACCTCCAAAAATTGCCCTCTTGGGATTTCTGTCAGCCCACCCTGCTGTAGTTGGCAAGAACCGGGCCTGATTCACCCTAAGAATAACAATGTGAGCTAGCAAAATAAGCATTAGGAATTTTGATTTCAAGCGGACTCTTAATCACCTGTCTGTGTTCCAGTATACGGGGTCAGGGGACGAGGGCGGTGGACAGTCTCTGACATCAACAGGAAGCTGTTTGCAAGATTTCCGCAGTCAGCCGTTCGTGGAATGCCAAGGCCCCCGTGGCACATGCAGTTATTTCGCCAGCATCTACAGCTTCTGGATGACAATAGACATGGAGCACAATGACTCCAGTCCTCACGGCCCTGTGATCACAGAGGAAAGACAGCAGCGCGACAGCACCAGCAGATGCAGCATCTGCATGATGAACGACCCCAATCAATGATACAAGCCACTGGTATTTTCTAAACTGCACTGAGAATCAATACATCACTTGTGTTTTGAGTGATTGAGATGCTTTTTGGTCACTTTGTTTTTGGAGAGGACAAGAATGAACATTATTTGTGACCATTGAACTACGGAGCTGTGAACTTTTTACTTCACTGGATGTGTTCTAACATAACGTCTTTACACTGTACGCGTCTTTGCTACTTGTTTTGATTTCACTTTGGTGCTAGCAAATCCAATACCGTTTGCACAAATTCCTCTTCAAAAGATGTTCATTTTCTCCCTGGTTTGTGCACACGAACGCATCGAATTGGAGCTGTGGAATATCGTAGTGCTAGTTTTTGTCTACGGTGCTGTTTTTAACCAAAACAAAGCATGAATACTGAACCATGTCGGTATATTTCTTTAGAGGGTAACATTCATGTTTTGGAGGTGATAACTCATTCATTTTCTCCAGAAGGAAAGTCTGATCTTTTGGATCTTCTGCATTGTACATATACTTTTTTCTTTGCATTAAAGGCATAAGTCACACAAAATTGTAATTTACCTCATCGTTTACTCTCCCTTGTGTGGTTTTAAACCTTTATGAGTTTCTTTATTCTGGTGAACACAAAAGAAGATCTTTTGAAGAATGTTGGTTGCTAACTGACTTTCACAGTAGTAAAACACTATTGAAGTCAATCCAAGCAACTAGCATTCTTCAAAATATCTTGCTTTGTGTTCAGAAACTCAGGTTTTAAACAAATGAAGGGCAAATGGTGACAGAATTTTCTTGTTTGGGTGAACTATCCCTTTAATTTAACTTATTTTGAGACCTATTGTTTATTGTAATATTTCATTCATTCATTTTCCTTCAGCTTGGTCCCTTTATTCATCGGGGTCGCCAGGGCGGAATGAACTGCCAACTTATGCAGCATATGTTTTACGCAGCGGATGTCCTTCCAGCTGCAACCCAGTACTGGGAAACACCAATACACTCTCACATTCACATACATACATTACGGCCAATTTAGTTTATTCAATTTACCTATAGCGCGTTTGGACTGTGGGGGGAACCGGAGCTCCTGGAGGAAACTCACGCCAACACAGGGAGAACATGCAAACTCGACTCCACACAGAAACGGCAACTTGCCCAGCCAGGACTCAGACCAGCGACTTTCTAGCTGTGAGGTGACAGTGCTAACCACTGAGCCACCGTTTCGCCAGTGTAAGAATTGTATTGCAGGAAACCACATTTCCCACAATGCTCTGCAGAAGAAAAAAAAAATCTAATTAATCAGAGAATCATATAGGCCTATGCATAATTGAAGTAATCTTAAAATATGTTGTTTCTGTAGACGAAACCAACAACTTTGAATAGTTTAAAATTTCCGTTGGGTCAAATTTGATTGTGTTATATTTGCAATGCTTCAAGGGATTGTAGTTCTTTCCCTTAATAAAGCAAATCATACTTTTGTCTTTTTGTCTGATTTTAACAGACAAATAAAAGTTTGTAATGTTATGATTCTCCCCTCATTAGTTGGTTTTGATTCACATTATATAAGAAAGACTGTTGGAAGAATCTGGAAGAAATGTTTTCTTCGTTTTAAGTGTATAAATTTAAATTCTTTAGTCAAAATTAAGTATTTTATGCAATATTAAGGTTACCTAAAAATGAACACTGTCATCATCTACTCATTTTCTTTCTTTTGTTGAACACAATTAAGGAAGACATAATGAAGAATGTAGGAGAAAAAACAGCCATTGACTTCAATAGTAATTTTGTACCCTTTTGTTAGTAGTTGTTTCCCCCCAGTATTCTTTAGAAAAGTTAATTTTGTGTTCAACAGAAGAAAAAAAATCCCAAAAGTTTAGAACCACACTGTGCGATATTTGGGTGAACTGTCCCTTTAAGTTATGATCATTTTCCGCGTAAAATGCCGTCTGTGATAAGAATCCACGAAATTGGGAAATTAGCATAAAGGTAAAAAGATTTTACACAAATATTTCACAAAAGCTTCAAATATGATTTCAAATTATGATTTTGACCTACATTTGAAACCGTATTCATACGAGAATAGATAAGGAACTATCGCTATAGCATTTTGCTAACGTGACACTTGAGCTGTATACATAATATGCTTTTAACTTAATTAAGGAACGAAATGAAACCAATACATTAGCTGTTTGTTTGTAAAGTGTTCAAGAAGACTTTAAGTCGTATGCTATCCGTTTGTGCATTAGCTTAGCTAATCTGCAGGTTGAGCTACAAGAATTAGCAAACCTTTATTAGCCAACAAGCTTAGGAAATGAAAACATATATATGTCCAAATATTCTAAATAACGAAATATAATATAATGTATATTTCTTAAAGCATTGTCTCTAAATGAAATAAATATGAGACGAGCTATTATTAGCAGGGTTTGTGAGTGTTTGGAGGATATTCAAGACCCCCATCCTATTTTTTCATTGTACGCAACACCATTTCTAAAACACTTCAACAAGGCGATACTGTTTCATATACAACTAAACAAATAGTTCTTTGAGTTCTGTGTATTTTGCTGTTTTGTTGCAACTGAACTTAGTAATCATCATTATTGGAGACTTGAAAATTGTACCTTTTTTAAAAAAAACTTTGTGATATTTCCCTTCTCTGTCTAAACTAACTCGAGCCATTTGATTGAAACTAACCCCCTCAGTATTGTACTGTCCACATAAGGGCTCCTAAGCATTATTTTAATTGTATTTGTGTTGTTCTGAGCATGATATATTCTTCTGTATGTACATATGATTGCAACTTTGCTTTATATTTGTACTAAATGTCAAGAGTATTTATTTAGATAGATATTTCGGTGCTACTGCTTGGATTGAAATGAACAACTTAATAGTAAATGGCCAAAAAAAATCAGTTCCCTTTTTAAAAATGATGCTTTTTGTCTGATTTTGATATCGCTGCCGTATTGCTGATAGAAATCCCATTGGCTGTGTTTGGGGACATGTTTATATCTCAAGTACTGTACTGCTGCATGGACGTACACATTAGGATGACACAAATTGTTAAAACTCTTTCCCAAGTCATTCAGTATGTCACATGCATTTTTTTACGTTTAACAACCAGGTTCATCTCCTACTGTGTATTAAACTTGTAATAAATGTTGAAATTTGTAATGACATTCAATACTAACTCACCCTACACTGAAACACCAAGCGTATCTGGATTGAGGTTTCTTTTTTCTTATCGTTTATGATTTAAAACTGCTCGTTTAGACACAATTCTTGAGTAATAATCAAGGAACTTTGCTGCTGTACCATGGCTGCAGCAGGCACAAGGACATTAAGCAGCACCTGAAAATAGTCGCCAGCTAGGTAGTTGCGCTGTCTAATGTTATTGTACATATAACAGCAATATCCCTTGATTATTAAACGAGAATGAGAGTATAGTTATTGTCCATTTCCTGTCGGTCTTAGTACACAATGTAACTACAGATGAGTCAACTTTAATTAGAAAAATAATCGACGCTATTTTTGGAGCGAGATGCTAGTGGTCTAATCTGATTCAATGATCTATGCTAAGGTAAGCTAAAAGTGCTCCCGTCTGCTGTTTGCTTATTTGTTTCTTTTTATTATTGGTATCTTAGTGTAAATAAATCAAAATCACTTCTGAACTAATATGGTGGAAATCAAATTCAGAGGTAAACGAATTAATAAGTTCATGTTAAGGCCAATGTCTGACTAGCGGTGCGTTCCAAACTCTGAAGGGCACTTCAGAGTGAAAACAATTATGTTGTTGTTCCGAGCTGAAGGCCTGAAAACTGGCCACTTCGGTATGAATTTCTAAGTGTAAAACTGATTGGTCTTTGTGTAGGGAAGTTGATTGGTGTAACATACTGCGTTTCTATCAGAAGGGTTCATCCATATGCCCTACTCCCTTCAAAGTCTGTACTACTTGGTCACTCCAGAATAAACCCTTCAAAGGGATTAGGGCACAGGGATGAGCCTTTCTGAATACAAGTGTAGTTTACATGGAAAGGGTGGGTTTTTATGACCTGCAATGCAGCCTTCTAAGTTCTACCAGGGAACTGTAGTCGTAGTGTATGAATGTGAGTGTATGGGTGTTGCCCAGTACTAGGATGCGGCTGGAAGGGCATCCACTGCGTAAAAACATAAATAGTTAGCGGTTCATTCTGCTCTGTTGACCCCTGATAAATAAGGGACTAAGCTGAAGGAAAATGAACGAATGCTTTGAACAAAAACAACCACTTGCGCGCCTCCACTATTGGACCTGGTCTAGAACATTATCGAGGACACTGTCAACAAATCCGCTATATCATTTACTGTTTCAAAACAGCATATCTATGCACATCTAGTGTCTAAACTGCGTAAATGCAACAAAATGTCAGGCAAAACAAGCATTATAATTGCCTTTTTCAAAAATATTGTGAATTTAATAAAAATTATAACCTATAAATGCACTTAGATTATCATCTAGTAGTTATTATCTCTGCTAAACTGGCCAACAATAGACTATTAACTATTTATAAAGATTATCCATATAACTTTACTAATGTGTCATTAAAATGTTTACAAACACGTAAAAATAATCCGCGATCTGGCAAAAATGATGAAACCTGTTCGGTGTTCAGGGTGTTCTGAATGAAGCTGCATGATTCATGTGGACTACGCTATTACTCAAATCGCCCAAAATTGGTGAACCATTACATTTTCAAACATTTCAAAACAGTAATGACGTGACGAAGCTCCATCTTCTGAAATCACACGACCTTGCCAATTTGATCCACTCCGATCCACTGATTTGAACACTTGCTTGGAAGCAATAAAAACCATTCTACATGTTGGAAACAAAATAGCTGATCTTTTTATTTATTTGTTACAAAAATATAAATCTATTTACAATGAAACAAAGCTTAAGTTACATAAAACAATGTGTTGTTTGCAAATAACCAAGCTAGAAATTATTTTAAAAAAGAATTATAGTAAAACTTAATGTCACACAGTCATTATACTGTACATTCTGCACAAGCGGCACTTTCTTTTAACTATGTGATAGATAAACACTTTGTTTATGTGCAGATATTGCCTTTAATACATAAAGATGTGCATTTAGAGCAAAAAAATAATTACAAAATAGAAAAAATGCAAAAAAAACAACCTCCTGTCATTAAATTCCTGTTATTAAATCTCTTCAGTGTCGAATCCAGCGAGCAGTGGAACAATCTGCTTTGTATCTCTTGTTGTTAAGTGCTTTATTTCTTGTAAACAGTCTAGTCTTCTCAAAGCGCTCATCTGTCGAATCTCTGGAGTCTTCTCCAGCGGATCTCTTCAGTTGGCGGGTTAGAGGGGACGTAGGGGCCATGTGACGATCTAGCTTGTGCATGACCACCTAAAACACACATAAAAAAAATTATAATCTTACAGCTGTTAACCACTGGAACTACATTAAATCAGTATACAAAAGTAGGGATGTAATAGTATGAGAGTTTCATAGCATGATTACAGTAACAAAACGATCACAGTTATCAATATTAGCAGTTTTGTTAAAATGTTCAATGAAAATGTTCAAATATATACGTCACACACACTTATTCCACCATGTTTGGTCTTTAAAAATGAACAAACGAAAACTAAAACTGGCAGCTTCATGCAATTTAGTGATAAATATGGATCTGTGTGTTTTAGATTTGTTTACTTGTGTTTGTAATTGTTCCCATGTACTTTGCTTGTGCGTGTGTGTTTTTTATAAGTAATTCAAGGTATTGTTTTTTAAACCTCCACTTGGAATACTACTTCACAAGCATCCATATTGGCGTCGTTTTTCATAATATTGCATAAAGCTGCTTTATAAAAGCCTAAAGGTTGTGCGATTCGCTATTTTTCTTCAGCTAAGTATTCTTAATAATGTGTAGCATACACTTTCAATGAAATAAATATAACATACTTTAACTGTGTGTATATATATATATACACACATGGTTTCCGCTACATTCATTCTTCTATGGCGTGGCGCCACACCAAAATTAATTCCCTCCATGCATACCTGTGAACCCTCCCGTTTTTCCCGGGATTCTCCTGTATTTTACAGTTCTATCCCGCTATCATCCCATAAAGGTATTTTCCCGGATTTTCAGTCTTTCTGTGAAGGGTGGCAATAAACATTAAAGAGCCGATCTTCCCTATACGCAACCCATACCGCCGAACCACCAGGGGCCACCCCTTGCTCTTAAAAGTGAGTCAGTTCTGTGCTTTCGTGCATGAAACACTTTGAAAAAAATATATAAAAATGGCGGGAATCCCCTTTATTTTCATTACAGGTGCCGTCTCTCTTCCTATGCAATCCTCAAAACAGTCATAAAGCGGTGCGTGACTGTCAGCTGACGCGCTCCATAGTGATAAATACATGCCGTTTCCCAAACGGATTCTGTACATACAGTTTGAAGCATAGTGAAAGTCTGGGTTTTGGGTGCGTGTTTGAACAGACATATACACATAATGAATTATAATAACAGCTAAAGATGTCGATCTTGATGGTTTTTTTTTCCCAAACACAACTAATTTTGTCCTAAATGAGCATAAAACGTTAGGAGAGCAATCGAATGCTTTCATTATAACGTTAGATGTGTGCATTTTTAAAGTGACACCTCTGTTATTTAATGTAATCAAACAAAAAATCTAAATAAATGAGATCCGTTGCTCTTTGTTCAGAATGTGTAAGTTATACAGTGAGAAAAATATTAATGAGATTTGATAACTTGATTCTATTTCTTTATAATAGCTCATTTTAATAAGCTAAACTGTTTGTTAACGTATACTATTACATTTTCTTTTGTAAATAATAATATTTTTTAAAAATTATTGACCGTTTAACTGTTTATTTACAATGAAACAGCTCCAGAAGAACATATTTAATATGAGGACTTTTTTTTTAAAGGTTATCCCTTATTATGGTGGGCGTATCCCTTATTTTCACATTCCAAATGTTGACAGGTATGCCCTCCATGGCTACATTACAAGCTTTTCTCATCAAAACATTCAGTCATTTTTTTTTCTCTTCTAATAGCGGGTTATAATCGCACCAAAACATATTAAAAGGTGAGTGAATTAAAACAGAGCAAACTTTTCTGTAATTGTAGTAGTGCTGTGCGTTATTTGTTTAACCCTTTAAGGTGACATGCTGACTGACTGACAGATGCGTGAGGCCAGCAAACACGACATAGCTTTCAGTTATGATGAACACAGTTTCCATAATTAAACTTCATAGATAAGGTCTATGATTCTGCATACAATGACTTTATCTTGGAGGTTCTAGCCGTTTCACTTTACTTCAGGACGCATCAATGCTGTTCTCTAGGCCTATTGGAGACATTCAGAAATATTCCTAGCAAAGCTAATAAATGTTGGAGACATACTTGTTACATAAACACACTAAATCACACTTCAGCAGCGTTTTTTTGAGAGCGCACAAGAAAATATGTACTTGAGCAGCGAATATTTGAGTAGGCGTGCACAGAGTTTTGTGCACAAACAGGAAATCGGCGCACAAGAGATTCGTATGCTCATATTACATGAATGTGATCTCAACTTGTAATACTGCGCTCAAGACATTTGTCGTTGAAATAACACCATAGGTATTTGGAAGATCTGTGTAAAAGGCCTGCCACCACAGCTGAAAAAAAATCCTAGAGGAAACCCTGATATATATATATAATCATATATATAATCATCAGCTAATAATCACAGCATAATCACACCATAATCAGCTAATATTAGACCCAGGTGAACAATAAATGATTATTTTCTCTTGATTATAGCATTCTAGTTATTACTTGAGTGTAATGTGATCAATGTTTGGGCTAGTTGTAGTTGTAGATGTGTTTGGAAGCCGCTCATTATGATATTTTAGCAAATCGAAAAAAGATTTGATCATCTCACTGAAAGAGACTCAAATGTCAGTTGGTAAAATGATCCGAACTTCCCATCACTAAAGTAATGAGGAACTTAAATTAATGTATGGTAATCGCTATTTGGTTTTCAACACTGGTTGACCAATCACAACAACACGACTGATAGATCTGACCAATCAGAGCAGAGCAGGCTTTTAGAAAGGAATGGGTTTAGATATGCTGGATGCTTGAAAGAACTATTTCAGACCCTGTGAGCTGACACTGGAATATACTGTATATATTGAAGAAATTAATTGATTTAAATCTATCCAGGAAAGTCTAAAACATATATTGTGTTACAGCACCTCTGTCGTTGAGGCTTGCTCTGAGAGCGGCTTCATACTGCTGTTCTTCTGACATTCCTGCTGTGTAAGGATGCTGGGGTGGTGCAGTGGGCATGTGCGCAGAGTTTGTGTTGTCCTGCTGTCTATAGGGGGCGCCATAGTACTGCTGTCCATAATTTGTGTTTGGAGGGTACGGCATGCCATATCCGCTGTATCCTGTCAACACACACATACAAATGCTAGATGATGAGCACATCAGAATGACACTATAATGGTCTAGTAAGCAGTCTGTTAAGGTGCTTTATGTAATTTTTTGACTCATCTAAATCATAAAAATACCATGTTTGCAGAGATTTAAGAAACATGCTAAGTGAACATACTTTTTTTTTATCATTAAAGAGTTGAAATTAGTTTTTTCTCCTTAAAAATGTGTGATTGTGTCGGAAAGTCTGCACTTGTTTTGGTCGGTGTAACTGTGCCTACTGCCAGTTTACACAATTACATTTCAGTACCCCAGGTTGCCTTGGTAGAAAATGCAACTTGTTTAATTTCAGGCATGAAGGCTGCCTCAATGTACTGTATGTGGGCACAGCCAAAAATGTGTGCTTAAAGTGTAAGGATCGAACGTTCAGGAATGCTCACAATCTGTTGGTGTCGTCAATCTGGCAACCTGTGTGTGTGTTGAGTCGGATGAGAGGCCATGTAAAAAAAAAAATAATAATAATAAAAAAACAACAACTATCCAATATTTTGATTTTGGATTCAATTCCTATTTCAACCACTAGGTGTATGAAGGACGAAACCTGCAAAAACAATAAATAAAAAATAAATGCTCAAATAAATCCATTAATATCTGCATAAATAAAACAATAGATAATAATACGCAATATATATATAATTCACAAATTCCTGTTTACAATATAAATAATCACACACTAGTGATTATTTATATATTTACTTATGCAGTTATTTGTGGATATTTATTTATTTATTTATTTGCATATTTATTTATTGTTTTATATATGCAATAATTTGTAGATTTATTCATTTATTTATTTGCGTATTTATTTATTTTTGCAGGTTTCGTCCTCCACATAGATGTCAATCCTACTGCACCTTTAAAGGGACAGTTCAACCAAAAACATATAGGGGGAATATTTTAAATGCAAGGAGAGCAGGGGAGCTAATCATTCTGTATTAAATTGTACCTATAAAACGAGAGCAAAAATAATGATTTGATTTTATTCATAATCTCTAACCATTTACCTGATGAATTGTAGTATGTCTGCTGCCCTCCGTAATGCCCATTAGATGTGACAAAGCCTGTAACAAAACAGCCATGGTTTGTTTAGGTGGCTACATGTATTTATTTCTACGTTAAGTGTCCTTATACACTACCATTAAAAAGTTTAGTACTTATAAGTCTCTTCTACTCACCAAAAGCTGCATATATTTGCTTAAAATTACAGTAAAATCGATAATATTCATTGATATATTAATTCTGGGGCTGGGTCGCTGGGGCTGCAGTCTCAGTAAAAAAACAGAGACTTCCCTCTCCCTAGACACTTTCTCCAGCTCCTTCGGGGGATCTAGAGTTTTTCCCAGTTCTGCAGAGAGACATGGTCCCTCCAGCGTGTCCTGGGTCTTCCCCTAGGTCTCCTCCCGGTGGGACATGCCTGGTACACCTCCCTAGGTAGGTGTCCAGGAGGCATCCGAAACAGATGCCCGAGCCACCTCAGCTGACTTCTCTCGATGTGGAGGAGCAGCGGCTCTACGCTGAGCTCCTCATGGGTGACAGAGCTCCTCACTCTATCTGTGAGAGTGTGCTCTGCCACCTGGGAAGGAAACTCATTGCATCCGAGATCTTGTCTTTTCGGTCACGACTCAAACTCATGACCATAGCTTAGAGTAGGAACACAGACTGACCGGTAAATTGAGCGCTTTGCCTTTTGGCTCAGCTCCTTTACTACAATGGACCGGTACATCGACTGCATTACTGCTGCAGTTGCACCGATCCGCCTGTAAATCTCACGTTCCATCCTTCCCTTACTTGTGACATAACCCCAAGATACTTTAACTCCTCTACCTAGGATAAGGACTTTCCTCCTACCTGGAGATGGCAAGCCACCTTTTTTCAGTGGAGCACCATGGCCGTGGACTTGGAGGTGTCTCTCATCGATAATATTGTTAAGCACTCATTCATTCATTTTCTTGTTGGCTTAGTCCCGTTATTAATCTGGGGTCGCCACAGTGGAATAAACCACCAACTTATCCAGCATATGTTTTTACGCAGCAGATGCCCTTCCAGCTGCAACCCATCTCTGGGAAACATTTATACACCCTCATTCACTACGGACAATTTAGCTTACCCAATTCACCTATACCACATGTCTTTGGACTTGTGGGGGAAACCGGAGCACCCGGAGGAAACCCACGCAACCACAGGGAGAACATGCAAACTCCACTCAGAAATGCCAACTGACCCAACCGGGGCTCGAACTAGCGACCTTCTTGCTGTGAGGCGAACGTGCTACTCACTACGCCACCGTGGCGCCCATTGTTAAGCATAATACTAGAAATTAAAATAGCATGTTTATATTTTAAATGTATTATAAGCATCATTACTTTTAGTTTTTAGTATCATATGATGCTTCCGAAATAATTCCAATATGAGGATGATTGATGTTAAAGACATATTTCGCATTATCAGTGTTGTTATATGTATATTGAAGTGAGAGTCCACCCAAAAAAATTTAAGTTTTGTTTGTTTCTTTCTTCTGTTAAACACAAATGAAGATATATTGAAGAATGCTGAGGGGGAAAACAGCCATTGACTGCCATAGTATTTTTGCAGTAGTATTTTTTTTTCCTACTATGCATGTAGATGTCTGCTTTTTTCAAACATTCTTCAGGATATCTTGTTTTGTGTTCAACAAAAGAAGGAATTTTATAAAAGTTTAGAAGAACCACTTGAGTGTGAGGAAATGGTGAGAAAATCGACATTTTTAAAACATCTGAATATTGTGTGTACCTGCACAGATTTTCATGAGTCTCTTTAGTGGTCCAGTCGTGTAGAGCAGTCCGACTAGGATTCCAGACAAATGTCCAACAAATGACGTCCTGCAAAAGTAAAAAAGGGTAAATCTGTGAAGCATACCCTAGGCTTACCACATATCAAATCTTTTTCAATCTTTTTTTATCATAACAGTATTGTTACTTTAGTCTCTGAGCACCATGCCTACCCAGGGTTCATGATATGGATAAGGACGAGCTCCACCCAGCAGGCGTAGCGATTGGCTATAGGCAAACCCATTATGTTTGTGGCTCCGCCTGGATGATAATGATTATTCACCACCTTTAGCCCAAACAGAACACCTGGAAATGCACACAAACAACCTCATTGACATTTAAAAATGTATTTTTCATAGCAATTGCATAAACAGAACTAACATTACAGTAGAATATACATCTTGGGATGTAAGAATTTATATTGTATTTGAAATATAAAAGGCCATAGAAATTTAAAGGCCACCTAATGTTACCCCTTTTCAAATCACCCATCAGAATATTTATTATACCTTTCAAAATATTAGAATTTTCTGCTCTAAACTGCTCATTGTAGCCGTTTTTGTTGCCTGTGCCTTTAATGCTAGTTCTCCCCGCCCAGTGTTCCCACGTGCCTGTCAGAGTGTGCCACAGTCTAGAGATCTTTTTAGTTTTTAGTCCCGCTCCCGCCAGGCTTTATTCCGTACCCGATCGCTCCCACTGTATATTCAGGCTTTGTTCACCTGCTGCCCGACCCACCCCGTTTTTTACCCGACGCGACTGTTCTCACTAAATTTAGTTCCCACTAAATTCTGGTTTGCAAAATCTCACGTTTAAATTGGGTACTACCATAAGAGAGACATAACAGATAAAAGTGTAGGTTGTGCAAGAATTGTCAGTTTTGTTTGCCCCTTTGTGATGAGACATGAGTGCCGCATGATCTGTCCATACCCATAGCAGGTACATATTGGGCCAAGGAAGAATGTAAAATGTAGAGCAATTAAATATGCCTCCCAAAAAAACACCCAGCTGGATGCTACAGAGTCCAGACAGCCAATAACAAGCGACACACAGCACCACGGCGGATACGCGTGCTCTCTCTCATTCACAGACAAACACACACAGACACACACACAGCACCAAGGCAGATGCGTGTGCTCTCTCTCATTCTTAAACACACACACAGCACCAAGGCGGATGCGCGCGTGCCTTTTCTCTCTCTCACTTGCCCGCTCTCGCTCTCTCTGTAGTGCTGTATTGTTAGATAGCCTGCTCATGTTTAAATTACACCAGAGTTACCGACTACGACCACGCTTTATTCGGAAATGTATTCCAGTGGTGCGAGAAATCTGGTCAAGTCCCACAGACCTCTAGCTCAGTCTCTGCCTTGGCTGCATCAAATAAACAGCACAGTGACAGACATGAAAGAAGCAGATCTCACGTATTGTTTGTGAGAAATACTACAGTAAGAACTTTCCCAATGATTATTTGATGCATTTGTTATGGAGTTAATGTGTCGATTAGAACAATGAGTCACACACAATGTCGTTACAAAGTTCACCTGCACACACTGACTGTGAGCGCAACTGGCCACATTAGGGTGTAGCGTGGACAGAGATTGTTTATCTGAAATGCAGTAAAAATGCCGGTTTTGTAAACACTGCTTAAGTCTGTAAATCACCTGAGAAGCCCACAGCGCACTGTAGACTATACGAGGAGTCTTCTGTCATATGTGTCAGTCCTGTTTCCAGCAGCAGGTACACAAATCCGGTGAGCAGAGAGAAGACGGACAGCAGATACGCAAACCACGCGCCTCCCAGTTTTTTCTCCAACCTGATGCCTTTCCAAAGCAGCGAAGCCATGTTGAAGTAAAGGTGCATGTCGTCCACATGGTGAAACGGTGACAGCAGCAGACGACTCCAATCTCTGTACCAGTATGCCTCTCTAACACTCAAACAAGTCTACGCACACAAAACAGATATATTACTATTCAACATTTAAGAACTCATCTAAAAGCGGTACAAGAATTTTTAAAAGACCATGTACCATGTGTTTGGTGTTAATGTGTGTTGACATTATGGAGTGGTAATATTTACAGTACGTCAAGATCTAGGGTCCATTCGTACCTCGTTTAGTGATCTAGCAGATCATTTAGCAGATTCTGGATCTTTTAATCTTGATAACAGATATCTGGCTAATTATTCAAGATATCTGGGTTCTTCAAACAAGTTTGTGAATCAGATTTAAATATCTGGAACTGATCTGAGATCGCTGTGCGTGCTCGTGCTTGTTGTGACAGACCTATCGATCCTTGAAATCATGATCAGCAATAAAACGACTGGCCGACGGCACAGCAGCGTAATGACATCATCTGATTAATATTCATTTATCCATGTGATCAAAATGACATAAAATTCATAGTAAACGGTTTGTCAAATATGATACACACTGACTTTCCACATTTGTTGCCTGCTAACACTTTCATGTGTCAAAAGAGTATTTAGCAATGTATTTAGTTTTACTTTTAGAGTGGAGTTTATTTGGGATAGTTTCTTAATCCTACGGCATAAGGAATAACTGCTGTTTAAAAAAAAAACACATTTTGATATAGGAAATATATGATATCTGCAACTTTTGCGAAACATCACATCACCAGCAATAGCTGTCAAAATATATGCATGACTCCCTCTGAATATTGGCCGTGTCTGCTATCATACAGAAATTGTCCTAAAGCTGGGTTGGTAGCTTTTAAAAGTACACGATTGTATCTTAAACAATCCATGTTGGTATCTGTAATAATTAGCCTATCCGCCTGTTGAGTGTGACGTCACGCAAAGGGGCTTCCGGGTCCAAGCGCTCTATCAGTCTCTAAGGGGCAACTCATCAAATGGTAATAATAAACCTTTACTAAGTGCTGTAATACTTTCGAAAATCACGATTGCAATATATATATCCATGCCTAATATCCGATGGGCAGAAAGTGATACATTTTTTATAAATTGTTAAAATGTTGGTATTTGTGAGGCAGCAAGCCCAGAGACTGTTGTGTACACCATGATTTTATATAAAATTCACTTTAATGTGTGATAGGACTAAAAAGGAGTCATAAACGAACATTTCCTCCATTCAAACGAGTAGTGGCTTGAACCCGGAAACAGTATTCAATACGTCAACAATACGTCACCACTTAACAATCGGATAGACCTACATGGTCACTAATAAATGTTCTCTTTGAACTCCTTTTCGTACCTTTATGAGTGAAGGTTACATAATTAAATTTAATTTAATATTTTTCTTTACTGTTTTGCTATTTTCCCAAAGTTAATACAGTGTACATATGATGTATAGGCTACTATTGTAAGAAAATATCAGCAGTTGGTACATACATGATCCTGTTTATATGGAATAAATGTATATTAATTAAGTCTGTTACCGAGCAGGTTTGAGCTTCCAGACCTGTTGCTATGACAACAACTCTCGAATGAATTTGGAAGAATGAAACTATCCTGGATAATTTCAAATCGTCAATAACCAAGTACAAAGAACTGACCCCTGGTCTGTTACAGATATGCGTGGCCATTGTGATGATACTTGTATGAAAACAAAGGCATGAATTGCATTGTAAATGTTCTACTGAACAGTGTGTTCTGCCTATTTAAGCAGTATAAACCACAGAAGAAGAAAAAACATGGCTGTTAGAGTGCAATATTTCGGCAAACCGAGTTTAAATAATAGACAGTAAAAGATGAAGTGTTAATTAAGATATTGGCCTCATATTTCACTTATCAGATTGGAAATTATAAGAACAAACATGATTTTTGTCAAGATTCTTTCCCTGGAAATCCACTTTTGACATTTTGCAGTCTATAGTACTCTAAATATTTACTAATCCAGTCTGGCCGATTAGTACAGAACAAAAAAATGACAAAATATGCACATTTAGGTCAGTTCAGTGGCATTGTTTACGTTCTGTGCCTCCAATATGGTCGACTGATGACCTATTGTGAAAAGCACCCTTTAATAACATGTACCTCTAGGAGGGGTTTGAAAGGAAACAGGAACAAATAGACATTGAGGCCCAGCGTTGCAAGAGTGACAGGTGGAATGTTGTCTATTCCCAGCTGGAAAACTTGAGAGGCCAGAAGGAGCAGGCCGAGGTTGGTTCCCCTATGTCTGTTACGCATCTAAAACAAAATAGAGTATTAGCACACATAAATACATCTTCATACACAAGTACTGGAGCACTGTATATTCGTAAAAGAATGCTCATAATTGTTTTTTAATCATTTTAGGAAAAAAAAGGTCCCACTTTATATTAAGTGGCCTTAACTAGGGCTGTGCAATTAATCGCAATCTAAGCACATGCAATTTCTAAATCGCAAAGGCTGCAATTTTATCTATTAGTTTATTTAGTTTTTTGTTCACGTTCTTGTGCGCATGATTTTAATATGTTAACCAATCAGAGCTGATGCAGCACACCGGGCAATTACAGCTAAGCTGAGCGGGAGAAAGATGTTAACCAATCAGAGCTCACTCCATGCACTGAAGTTAAGCGGGAGAAGCGAATAGGTGGTTTTGATTTACGAAAGTTTTTATTTATTGTTCTGACTGGAATTGAGGTTAGTTCATCTTTATTTCTTCATGTTGTCTGTTTTTAACACAATTTAACTGCAGTTTCATTAATAAAACTCAATACTATGTTATTTCACTGTGAAATGTTTCGTTATGCACTTTTCCTGCACTGAATATATTTGGAATGCATGTATGTAGCTTGTTTGAAAAAGCAAAAATAGTTGCCAAAATCGCAAATAAAATCGCAGTCGCAATATTCGATCCAAAATTCGCAATATAATTTTTTTGTCCATATTGCACAGCCCTAGCCTTAACTAATATGTACTTACACCAAAATTAATAATTTGTTGCAATGTACTTATTGTGTAAATACATGTTTTTGCATTGTACTTATGCTTGATTAAATACCTGTATGTCATTACATCTGTAATTAATTTCTGTGATTACATTTATAAATACACTGTTGTCTATCCCTTGCACCTTAACCCACCCTTAAATCTACCGATACTATGAAACTTGTCCCTTACCCTCCCCCTATCCAAACTCAAGAGCACCACAAGTGTTCTCAAATACATTATGAAAACAGTAAGTACATTGTATTTATTTTTTTATGCAAATACCTAGTAGTTAAGGACACTTAATATAAAGTGGGACCAAAAAATTTTATACATAATCACATAAAAACACTAAACATTATTGCTAAGTAACTAGACAATTTTGTGTGGTTTTCCATTCTAGATGCCCCTGATTGGATCTGATTGACTGGAATCACTGGATAAAAGCATTCTAGAAGATGTCATTGAGTTAAAGTTGGTTTTATATTTGCACATTTGTTCAGTGACAACTTGTGACATTCTCCCCATATTGTTTACCATGCTAATTAAAATATTCGCTCTGAAATCACATGTAAGTATGACTTCAAAACAACATTAGCACTATTTATTTGACTATTTATTTATTTGACTATCACGATTTATTTCGTAAAAAATAATGTACTTTGATAGTCATTACAGAAAATATGATTTCACTAATTAGAATTTGCAAAGAATATTTTTCTGAAATTATATTAAGGAGAAAGTCAGAATGTGCGAATATAAAACCAAATTTACCTCAATGAAGATATCTGATATACGAAAGTTTAATTCAAAATAATCAGAGTTGAGCCATTTTAGGTTATTAAAGTATACAATTTATTTTGTTTCACTTACAGTCATCATCTAGTCATAGTAAGTAGTGCACAGACATTTAACTCTAAAATATATTTGAAATTTAAATATCATCTCTTTCTTTAATTATCTAGAGATTATTATTATTTTATCTTTATTTATTTATTTTATTTATTTATTTCTCCTTTAACAAACTCATTAAATCCCTTTACTAGAAATTTATAGTAAATACTAGTGTTTTTGAATTATACATAATAAAGTGTATATATTGTACAACTTACAGAATTTACAACACTGTTAAAGTACAGCATTTTGTAGTATTAAATACAGTGACCTGATACTGTAGTATGCTTTAGGTTTTACCACAGTAAACTGAGATGTAGAGTAACGTTACCCCAGTTGTTGTAGAAAACTTTTTACACAGTATTTGTTGTATCAGAATACTGTGTAAAAACACTGTGTAACTATAGAATTATCACAACCGATTCATTCAAAGACTTTACTATGGCATGGTTCAAAAACACTATACTGCAGTATTTCCTATACATTGTTATAGTTGTTTTTCCTTTGGATTATATGTACTAAACTATTACCTTGACAACATTCTGGCTAATATCAAGCATTTAATGTTTGACATTCCATTCGAGCATTACAAAGACAAAACTTCCGTGCATAACTTACCGTAAAAGTTACTATCTGAATATCTGATTCTGTTTTGAAGGCTCGAGGAGTTGCTGAACCTTCCTACGTTGTGGTATAAATGTGTCGTAAACGATTCCTGAGCCCCTAATACTCGCGATCAACAGTAAGACACGTCAGATGCCACTTTCGTTTCACCCATATTTCGTCAGGCTGTAAACACGGAAGTGATGTAACGAGGGCTTCTGGTCGCGTGATCTCATCGCTCCGAATGTTTGTAGTTTTTTCTAGAAGTGACGTGAACCGACTGAACTTTACAGAAAACAGTTCACAGACCTGCATCATCCTGTCAAGAAATTTATACCGAAGTTTAGAGTTGACACTGACTCGATTTGTTCTTTTTGTGTGAATGCTGACGAAACGGTGACACGTTTGTTTTGTTCATGTCATTACATTCAGGAGTAATATTCGTTCATTCATTTATTTGTCGGCTCAGTCCCTTTATTAATCTGGGGTCATGAACCGGAATGAACCGCCAACTTATCCAGCATTTGTTTTACGCAGCGGATGCCCTTCTAGCCACAACCCATCTCTGGGAAACATCCATACATTCTCATTCACACTCTACGGACAATTTAGCTCACCCAATTCACCTGTACCGCATGTCTTTTTAGAATTTTCTATACAAGTGAAAATAATTATATTTGGGTATTTTAACTCAGACCCCACAAAAGAAAACAATGTTGTTGTTTTTTTAAATAAATTTAATTATTTTCTTAAGTAAATTTTACATGCACAAATGCAAATTCTCAAATAGTAAGCTTGCCTTTGTTGTCTCCATTAAAGATGTGGAGAATTATATCAAGTTGATTTCAGGATCGACTAGTAAGAAGCTTTTAAAAAACTGTCAAAAGATGTTCTGCTTTTAAGATCTTTGCATAAGTAATCTTAAATTACTTATTAAGCAATCTTAAATTATTTATCTTAAATCTTACATTTTAAAAACTTTTAAAGAATTTTTGTTTGATGTTTTAGGAAAAACCTTTAATGTTTTTTTTCTTTCACCTTTCTTCTCTTTATTTCCTTATTATGATTTTTTCCCATGTTCCATATTGTACTCTACTTTTTGTCAGTGTCAGTTGTTGATTGATATTATAATTTATGTCTTATGTATGATTATGTATATTCTTGGATTGAGCAAAAAAAAGTTCACAGACCTTTGAGTTCATTCAACAAATCATGTAAGCTACTATTGATGCACTATAACTAAAGCATGCGAGAACTCAGATGTGTTTTCTAAACTATGAATTAGACTTAAACTATGTCCATAGAATTAGCATAATATCATTGTTAACATACAGTTGAGAAGCTATGTAAACCCTAGAATTAACCCTTGATTTTTACAGCTTTATCTAGTCTGCAGTCAACTGCACTACAGTTTGGCTACACACAATTATACAAATTGTATGCCAAGTCCTTAGTACAAAAGTTCAGTTCAGGCCAGAAATATTCACCATTTTACTTGGGATGTAGTCTGAATTTATTTTCTGTTGAGGATGACCGCAAACTGCAGTCAACGGGGCAGCAAAGCAGTTCTAAAGCATGACCATAAAATCTTGTTTTTCTACTGCCGGTTCCGATGGCTTACAGGAGGTGGCAGCATTGCTTAATGAATCCAGAAACGAGTAGCTCAGTTGTTGTGTCTAAATAAAACACTGCAATTTATAAATGTGTTATATTATTTTCATTCATTTTCTATTCGGCCTATTCCCTTTATTAATCTGGAATTAATACAGCGGAATGAACCGCTATCATACCAAGCATATGTTTTACGCAGCGGATGCCCTTCCAGCTGCAACCCATCACTGAGAAAGTATTATATTATTTATATTTTTTTATTCACATATATTTTTTCTATGTAAAGCATAATGTGCATAGTACCATTTAGGACATTCTTTAAAAATGGATATATAATACTCTAACTCCAACAGGTGACTACAGTCTAATTGGCTGTCTAATGATACAAATACACAAATGCCTAAATTAAGTTTTAAGTTTAAGGTATTTTTAAGGAACTTTCAAGTTTTATTCACTGAATTCAAATCATTTTAATAAACTCTAAATGGTGTAAATCTATTTCAAAATCAAATAAATAGATACATCTCATTAATAAATAAACAAACAAACATTTATTCATAATGCACTTTTTGGGAACAAGTGTTTATAGGACAGATAATAATTAATAATAAATAAAAAGAATGAAAAGAATAAAAAGTTAATAAAGTTAAGTCATTTAGAAATATTTTGAGATGGCATAAAATAATAAAAGTAAATAAATTAAATAAAAGCTCTTACTGTGTTAAATGCTGGACTAGAGATTCAGTAGAGCTCAGTTATCAGTATAGAGATCAGTTATCAATAAATTTGCATTGAGATCCTGGAATTACTGTAACTTGACAAACAGACAGACAGACAGACGGATAGATAGATAGATAGATAGATAGATAGATAGATAGATAGATAGATTGATTGATTGATTGATTGATTGATTGATTGATTGATTGATTGATTGATTGATTTTCAGTTCTATTTTACATAATCCAAACAGAAAATGCTGTTCTTAGCCAGCTGGAAACAAACTATAGACTTCCAGTTGTGTAACACTGTACATGCTACACACATTATGCAGCCATAATTAATCATAGCGGTACTATAAAAACGTCCTCTTCAAAATACAATTACACAACAAGTACATATTGTTCATTTGCCACTATATTTAAGCATGTAAATAGACAGTAACACGACCGCTATAAAGTATGACTTCCCATTTAACAATTGTGCGGTTATAAATATCTGCAGCGCATAGTTACATAGTGTCTTTTCAACGCCGCCTCTAACTAAAACTTCATAGTAGTGTTTAGCTGGTGACTGAATCGACTCGTTCTCTTACGTGTCTATCCAAAACGAGTCACTTTTATTGAATCAATCAGTGCAAATAAATCTTTTGGGAGCTTCTAATTTGAAAGATTCGAGTCACTGGAATGAATCAAAATCCCCACTGTTACATTTGAATCAGATGTCTCTCACGGCTCTCTAGGATGATTGACATTTGATCCGGCCAATCAGCGAGCTCAGCTTCACGAGAGGCGGGATTATTGGTTGTATCGTAACAAGCTAGGCTGCAACCCCCCAGTCTTAACTCCTCCATACAAACACACACGAGCGGTGGATTGTTTTGGTCTGGTACGGCTTCGCAAAATAAGAAAACTCAGCGACTTTCGGAGGAACTTATGCAGCGGTTCAAACGCACTCGGTACGTCTCCGTTGTTAAATAACGGTGAAATGCAAACTCCGCGCTGGTGCTTTGTTTAATTGCACTTTTGGGATTTTTGCAGACAGCGCTTTGATCTCCGGGGTAAACGGGGTCGTGCGCTGCTGACTGCGCTTGTTTTGATAATGCATTCGGATCTCTGGACTGAAAAGGACACTGTTTTATAATTTTTACTGTTTTGTATTTTTCTACATCATAAACTTGGTGCTTTTCGGTACTTGCAATATTCTTCGAAGATGTCCGATGGATTATTTAAAGTTAGTTGTAACAATGTAATGCTGCTGACGAAAATCCAAGTGTGCTACGGTATCGATGAACTGTTATAACTGAAGCTCTTGTTGGAGCGCACAAAAGTGACTTGTTTTACTGCTATTTTTCCCTATTTTCACTCAATGGAAACGTTTTTGTCTCGGCGTTCACGTTTGGCGAAGATTACACACGTAACGCTTTGACTTCCGATCCCACCATTTTTCTGTAAATATTTCTTATACCATGGCAAGCCCGACTACGGAGCAAGGATGTTTTTCAGACGTGAAAAAGGTGGGTTATTTAAGGAAACCCAAAAGCATGCACAAAAGGTTTTTTGTACTGAGGGCGGCGAGCGCCTCCGGACCGTCCCGACTGGAGTACTATGAAAACGAGAAGAAGTGGAGACACAAGTCTGGAGCACCGAAAAGATCCATTCCGCTGGAGAGCTGCTTTAACATCAACAAAAGAGCGGATTCAAAAAACAAACATCTCGTCGCGCTTTATACTAAGGATGAGTATTTCGCTATCGCTGCTGACAGCGAGATAGAGCAAGAGTCATGGTATGAAGCCCTTGTTGATCTTCATAACAGAGGTAAGGTCCACGAAACTGCCCCGGGCCGTGGAGTTGGCGAGGATAATTACGGCGAAGCCACGCCGGGACCTGCCTTTAAAGAGGTTTGGCAAGTTATATTGAAACCAAAGGGTCTGGGTCACACAAAGAGCTTGATTGGAGTTTACAGATTATGCCTCACCAATAAGACTATCAGCTTTGTGAAACTCAATTCGGATGCAGCAGCAGTGGTCTTGCAGTTGATGAACATCAGGAGATGTGGTCACTCTGAAAATTTCTTTTTCATAGAAGTCGGCCGGTCTGCTGTGACTGGCCCTGGGGAGTTTTGGATGCAAGTGGATGACTCCGTTGTGGCTCAGAACATGCATGAAACTATATTAGAAGCCATGAAAGCTATGAGTGAGGAGTTCAGACCCCGCAGCAAAAGCCAGTCATCTTCTAACTGCTCAAACCCCATCTCAGTGCCTGTCAGGCGGCATCATCACAATAATCCTCCCCCCAGTCAAGTTGGCTTAGGCAGGCGCTCTCGGGCGGAGAGTGTGACGGCCACTTCTCCTGTTAGGCCTGGCAAACATAGTCATTCGTTCAGAGTGAGAGCATCTAGTGATGGAGAGGGCACCATGTCCAGGCCTGCATCTGTGGATGGGAGTCCAAGCAGCCCGAGCAATGCTCGACCTCAATCGCAACGGCACAGGGGGGGATCCAGACTTCACCCTCCGCTCAATCACAGCAGATCAATACCCACGCCCACCTCACGGTGCTCCCCTTCAGCCATCAGCCCCGTCAGCCTGTCTTCAAGCAGCACCAGCGGGCATGGCTCCACATCTGACTGCCTCTTTCCACGCCGCTCTAGTGCCTCCATATCTGGCTCGCCCAGCGATGGTGGATTCATCTCCTCAGATGAATATGGATCCAGCCCCTGTGACTTTCGAAGCTCGTTTCGTAGCGTGACTCCAGACTCGCTTGGCCACACGCCACCTGCCAGAGAGGAAGAGATAAACAACTACATCTGCATGGCAAAGCCCGGTTCACTTCCTGGTGCCGGGAGCCAGTCACGAAGCCAATCTAGAGGAACTCCATCGAGACTAGAGGAGCCTGAGTTGGAAAAATGTTTTCGGAAAAGAACTCATTCTTCTGGTGCTTCACCGCCAACTCCAAGCCATCAAAAAACTCCCTCACAATCGCCTGCTGCATCTTTAGAGGAATACACTGTGATGATGCCTGCATACCCACGAAGCCGCTCTGCATCCTCGTCATCATCAACATATAGGCACTCATTCTTGCCAACACATTCATACCCAGAGGAAGGTATAGATGCATCACAAGCAAAAGACGAAAGGGGGCCAGATCACAAAGATGACGGCTATATGCCCATGCTGCCAGGCGTTGCGTCTGCAACCCCTACAGCCAAAAGCAGTGACTACATGCCCATGAGTCCAAAAAGTGTGTCTGCACCACAGCAAATTATCAACCCCAGGCAGCACTCACATGTCGACTCCAATGGCTACATGATGATGTCACCAAGTGGCAGCTGCTCTCCAGATGGCACAACAAACTATGGCAAGATCTGGACGAATGGCATCAACCCTAAGCTCTCCGTGGAGAGTATGGAAGGTAAAGTGTCATCATGTGGAGATTACATAAACATGTCTCCAGCTAGTTGCTCAACAACAAGTACGCCTCCTGACTGCTTTTTCAATCCTGTGGAAGATCCTCCCAGGCCCATGTATGCTTACTTCTCTTTGCCCCGCTCATTCAAACATGCCAACAGGAAGCAGGATCAGAGCCCGCTTCGAGTGTCACTGGGCTCAAGTCGATTAGCATACGCTGACTCCTCTTCATCTTCAGCTAGCAGTGACAGCTTGGGTGGTCAAAGCAATTCGCAGCAGTCTGCTGTCAAACCCAAAAGGTCAGAGGGCAACGGTAGGCTGACACGTCCAACACGGCTGCCACTGGACGCCAGCAAAGCAAGTACTCTTCCACGCACACGCGAGAGCCCCTTCCCTCCTGAGCCTAAAAGTCCTGGGGAGTATGTCAACATTGAGTTCAACGACAAGGCATTTT
The DNA here is from genome assembly GCA_903798035.1 of Danio albolineatus. Lineage (NCBI taxonomy): Eukaryota > Metazoa > Chordata > Actinopteri > Cypriniformes > Danionidae > Danio > Danio albolineatus. Next base: position 10,460,083 of record CAIGQQ010004837.1, read on the forward strand.
CAGCGAGCTTAGCATCGCTGTTCCCACCTGTTTATTCAGTAAGTGATGCTGAGGCCCCGTCAGATCTTTCATCATCCGAGTACATGAACATGCAGCTGGGATCACAGGCCAGACGGCTGTGCCCAGAATTGCAGACTTCCACTTCCAGTTCAGATTATGCCATAATCACACCGTCAAACTCAGTATCCTCCCCTCCACTGCCATGTGAGAGCATATGTGAACGTGACTACATCAGCATGCAGTTAGCGTCCTGCGCTAGCTTTCCTGACACACAATTGATGCTAATGACCGAGGCCCTGCCAGATGCAGATGCCCCTCCTTGTTCTGCATCACCCAATCATGGCGTGACGACATTAAGCGGCGCTCCTGGAAGACCGGCTCTGATCAGCCCTTTGTCAGGTCTGAGTGCATTCACACGGGTTAACTCCACTTCCGGGCGGAATCAGGGTGCTAAAGTAATACGTGCTGACCCACAGGGTCGACGGCGGCACAGTTCAGAGACTTTTGCATCCACAACGACCAGAGGGTCAGTCGACACATCGAGCACCTGTCAATCGGGTGATGTAAAGCGCCACAGCTCGGCCTCTTTCGAGAATGTGTGGTTAAGACCTGATCAGGCCTCTGCTGCTTCTACCACTCCATCTGCATCGACAGTCACCAACGGACGAAGGGAAACCACTTCAGGCCAAATTCCCACATTAACAAACCATGACCAGAACGGCCTGAACTACATTGATCTGGATCTAATGCAGAATGGAGAGCAACATGTTCCCGATTGGAATGCTTTCCAGTCTCGGCCGGTGGAGCTGGGAGCTGTTGAAGGTATAGAAGAGCTCAGTGCCTATGCCAGTATAAACTTCCAGAAATCAGATGAGACCAGAGGGAATCTCTCACACAGAGAAGGTAAGAACATGCACTTGTTATGAACGATGGTTATCAAAGCAGCATCCGAGAATACTGTGTTCTTGAGGATTGGCATGTGCAAGCCATAAATTTCTTAGTGTGTTTGCGTTACCATGACTGTCTAGTACATTTTGTTTGCTTTTTAATGAAGACAATGTAGGAGATGTAGCAAAAAAAACACTAAATAATAAAATGAAGCTACAAAAATTAGGGAAAAAATAGTTTTGCATGCTTTCAGCAGATCTAATAGTAAACAAAAGAACAAACTGAGAGGCACACGTGAGGTATTTGGTGTGTGATTGTTTTGAGGATGAAATGTACATCTCTAAATCATTTGTTTTTGAGCTTGAAAAGGATGTATTAAGGTCAAAATTGATAAGAAATGCAATTATATGGGTGTAAACGATGGTGAGTTAAAGGAATTAATAAATTAACTTTAATAAATTGTCAAATAACTGGGATTGGGGAGGGGGGGTGGGTTGTTGGTGCTGAGGTTGAGGTGTGTATCTTCATAGACATCAGAGAAACGCAGTAGTATTAACATATACTAGCACATCTAACAGGTAATATGCATATCGTGTTATTATTTATAAAACATCCCCCATTTCTGTGTGTAGCTTGAGTCTTTGGTGGAAAATCCCTTTCTGAAATCTTAGTAGAGAGCTGAAGGGGGTTTAGATTCCCTCCCACTGATGACTGGGCCTCTTCAGGCTGATAAATGGACATATTTGTGAATGGAGGCAGAAAGGGTTAGCGTGTCTACACTTGTTCCTGATGCGACAAAAGAGGGAAAAACAGCACATATATGCATTTGTGAGTCACTAAGGAGATTATAGGTTGTCTTGTTTCCTGAATGGAAGTTTACTTAGTGTGTGATTCAACTCTTCAGAGATGTCTTTGATATTAATCAAGCGCTGTGAGAGCTGCCACTACTGTGCATTCTCCACTTTGCCCAAGGGTTTGTGTGTCATGCCTGGCTGACTCTGTATCGTCGCTGTTTGAGTTTATTTACTTTCCCTTCAGCGAGTGTAGGGTTTTCCACCCTTTTGGCCTTCCTTTACATTTTCTCTCCCTTTTTTTCCCCCTAGTTGTGTTATTTTTTCCCTTTAGATTATTGGATATCACGCTTTTGCAGAGCAGTGTGTGTTTTCTATGATGTACTTAACTCTTGTGTACTGTTGGGGATGTTTTCATCCACTTTGGGGTGATGAAAACAGCCTTCTCTGTGCTTCAGCAAATGGAATGACTTTTGGTGACAAATCTTATGACACATAATTTAAGAAAATGCTATGAAAGTTTTCAAATTCAACAATACACTCTGGGCAAATGTATTACCCCTTAATTATGTTTGTGGCTGTTTTTGTTCCATTGACTTTCTTTATAATGAATATACAAGTGTATTTATGCGCGCACACAGTATATTCCGCTGTTTTACTGCATAGAACTACATATACAAGACTTAAACTGTTTTGCACAGGCCTAACTAAAGGGTTTAATGATGCCAACTGATGATGAACACTAAAGATTACACATTTTACCTCTTCCCAAGGGAAAACCACCAACAATCAGGAATACATGATTATGACTTTGCAATCAATAAATGTCATTGTAATGGAGGTTAATGTCATTATAATGGAAGTCAAAAACAGCCACCAACATAATGAAAGAGAATAGTACACAAAGGTTAAACTTGTTGCGCTATTGATACAGTGCTGTCACACAGGACCAGCATTGACAATATATATATATATATATATATATATATTTTTTTTTTTTCAATTCTGTTTCAAATAAGAATCTAGTTCAGGATTGAATGAGTGATTCTTTTGAGTGTCTGGTTTAGGGGTATTAAAGTTATGATAATTAATTGGTTAATTTAAGTGTCATTGTGCAGTTAATAAGCATTAGCATGGATGTATTCGGAATTGTACGATGAACCTAAGCGGGTTTTTTGTTGTTGTTGTTGTATATTATCACTACAAATCTGTTATGTTTCATATTCTGGAGATTTATTATTACTTATTATTATGAAGTGTGTTAATAATTCATTATTACAGTTAGGGCTGGGCGAAATTACCTTTTTAAAAATCCCAGATTTTTACATTTTTAATTTATTTATTTATTTATAATTTTTTCCCAAAAAATGATTTCTGATTTAAATCATTCCCCCCCAAACACACATACACAAAATGCTTGGAGTTGAACATTATTAACCTATATAACCTTATTATAATTAATTATAGGATATAAAACTGCTAAAGAAAAAAGCTGCTATTTAAAGATCAAATTTCACAAGCTCTATTTATACTTGCATACAAGACTTCAATAGTAAATTAAACTATTGAGGTGGGTTTTTTTTTTTCAATAAATACGCATTCAGAGGTTTATTCATTTTTATTTTGTGATATATTCGTTAATATAAAGTACTCACATTAGGCTAGTGGGTTGCATTTTACTGCGTTTATTTGCGTGAGGTTTGCTGCATTTGGTCTAGTGCATTGAGTGAGATTTGTCAGTGTTGATATTAGGGCTGTGCAATTAATCGCAATCGCAAAAAATCGCGATTTACGCACATGCAATTTCTAAATCGCAAAGGCTGCAATATTATCTATTAATTTACTATGTTTTTTTAGCTAGAGTTGAGGTTAATTAATCTTAATTTATTTTCTGCTGTCTGTTTTTAAAGACAATTTTACTACTGTTTAACTTAAACTTTTTAATTAATTTTATTTATTAAACATTGTGAAATGTTTTGTTCTGCACTTCTTGTGCACTGTATACATGTAGAATGTGTGTGTGTAGCTTGTTTGAAAAAGTAAAAACAGTTGCCAAAAATCGCAAATAAAATCGAAATCGCAATATGATTATTTTGTCCATATTGCACAGCCCTAGTTGATATTTACAGTAATGAACGTCTTTGCGGCTGCATCATGTAATTTATCTGGAAACAGCAAGGTTGGAATCCAACATTAGATCGGTAACAGTCATAGATGTTTACATTTGTATATATCTATGGGTAACAGTTTCTTTCATATGCGTGTCCTCTGCATTAATTGTCTTATACATTACTTCTCACTGTGAGAAATGCAAGGTGTGGTGCGTAGTTTCAAATGCACGTCTCTTTCATTTCATTTAATTTTAAATGACGCAACATTTCCCCAAGTTCTTCGCTGCATGTTGTTTCTATGCCAGTGCGGGGGGTACTCCAAGAGGGGAGCATCACTTGTTAAGGCTGATTCATACTTCTGTGTCAAGTGATCAGCGTGAGCCACGGTGCCTGGCTGTACATAGTGTGAATACGCCCTTAATTGATAAACTTGATTTATTTCCCAGCCCTACTTACAGTTTTGTGTTGGTTCTTGATCTGAAAAAAAATCATTTGGATGAATGCATACGTTTTTTGTGCTGTGCGATTTAAAAAAAAAATAATAATAATAATAATTTCTTATATACATACAAAACACACTCTGAACACATGAGTTATGCACAATGGTTAAAACTATTTATATGCGTTGAATTATTACATGAACATTATTATTTGTCTTTCTTTAGTAAAAAGGTGCTAAAACAACAAAGACAAAGAGCTAATCAAGCAAACAGGAACATTTTGGTTCACATAAAAATGAAGTGAATCATCACGTCCATATCTTTTTGTTTGTATTGGACAAACCCATGGTGGGGACTTTAATTTTTTTACTCCAGAGTATCTTCTTAAGTGTTTTGTGGGAAAAAAAGCCATACTGGTTTTAAACAACAATAACAAGCAAGTGTTTAAAGATGAATAATTTCTGTAATTTTTAATTTTATGTATTTATTTTTAAGTGAATTTACAAGAATTTTGAATGTGCAAGAACCTATACCCATATACTTCACTTGGACAGGTCACTTTGTGTATGTGTGTTTTTTTTTTTCAGCTTGGCTTGAGCTATTTAGGGGGTGAGAAAGAGCACAGGGGCTTCAGTGTTGCGTAACCAATGTTTTTCTTTTTTGACTCTGGGAAGCCCTGTGTGTGTGTCTGTTTGTGTGTATGTATGCATGTATGTGCCTTAGTAAACCCTCCCCGAGTTCCTCTGCAGACACCAGCTATGATCATTTAAACAAGACTACAACAAATACATCACATCATCTGCAAAAAACACACTCTAATGGTCTAAATATATCTACGTCAATTTCTGCACTTTGTGATGCAGTTTTTGGTGTGCAGGTTTATTTTTGGTGCATTTATTACACCGTTTTGCCAGGATGTCTGTCTAGAGTTCCAGTTCCTAATTTCATCTTCCGCCTCTGGCACATGTTCTGCCCATGCCATGCTCCTGTGTGGCTTAGGGCCAATGCCACCCATTGCTATGGTAACGCTGTTGCTGCAGATTTTTTTCCCCCCATGTCACAGTGGATTAAGGGGCCACAGGCTGAGACGCTGGGGGCTTCCGAAAGCCGCATGGTGATTGGGTAGCGCTGGGGTGGGGCGGGTTGACTGAGTTCTTCGGTGGGTTTGGTCAGAGTGAGACGATGGGAAGCCCTACCCACCTCAGGCCACCGTGATGGGGTCACCCTGCAGAGTGGCTTCTTGTCCCCTTTCCCTCTCACTCCGTTCCAACCACGTTTTCCTTTTTTGTTGTCTTTCCCTCACTTTCTTGCATCCTTTAAGAGATTTGAAGTGCCAAGTATTGTGCTGCAGCGCGATTGTTTAGGGGCGGAGCACTGGAAGCACATCAGAGGGGAGTCATGAGTATTCAGGGTAGAACTAAAGCATCTGCTCAGGATGAGGTCAGAGAGTTTGATATTAGATGAAGTGTTGATGGCTTTTGCTTTCTTTTGAAGTTTAAGAGCTGTCGAGTTATTTTTCTTGGACTTAAGTTTTATTAATCGCATAATAAATATAAAATTATAAAATAAGTGGCTGAAATGTTTTTTTAAGACATCTCAGGCACAGCATTTAACTGCAATATGAGCTGTATTTTACTGTAGGACAGTAATGCAGTATGTTACTGTATTTTACAGTAGCATTGTGAAAATTACTGTATATTTTACAGTAAAGATATACATATAGTTCTACTGTAGTGCTGTAAATGTAAGCAGTATTTTTGCTATAATTGATTTACTGTAAGTTAGAGGACTGCTGCCAGTAAGTTAATTCCGAAGGGAAGATTCTAGATTCTAAAGGAAACTGTTAACATTGTGCTGAATCCTTAATCAATTAAATTGTAAAGTAATTATTACAATAATATATAGGGTGACGCTATAGGGCTGGGCCAATAAACAATATTATATCGAATCACAATCAAACTTATGTCAATAACTATTATAAGCTCTGGACGTTTTTACTCTATATCGATCTAAGAGATCAACAGAAATGTGCAACAATAGAAATCTAGAAGTGTATTGATATTAGAGATGTACTGAATTTTCGGGCACCGAAAATAAATATGCCCAAAATATGTTATGCCATTTAATGGACCGTTTGATTTTTGTGACTTCAGTCATTGTTGGGGTACTCTTTTAAATCTGCAAGCATTAACAACTGATATTGAAATATATATATATATATATATATCAGTTGTTAATGCTTGCAGATTTAAAAGAGTAGACCGACAATGACTACGTTCGTCAAGGGTCGAGATGCCCAGATCGCAAGAGCGACGTG
>CAIGQQ010004837.1:10467029-10485620 GCA_903798035.1 Danio albolineatus
ATACACGCAATACGTCTTCAAACATATTTTGATTTCAAATGTTTTAACTCTCTTGAAATATGCAGGCCTTAAAAACGCATGCAAATCATAAACTTTCACACTATTATGGTCAAACTTAGCAGTGGCTCCTGGTCAACATTCATTCAGACTCAACACTGCATATCTTGCAATGAGACTATTGTGTATGCACACATTGTGATATCGATGCTGAAACGATATATTGTGCAGCCCTACTGTGAACTAACATAAACATTCGTGTTGACTAACATTATCTAATATTGACAAAGAACCTTGTTCATTGTAATTTAATTAATGCATTATTTCACAAATTAATGCGTTAATTGTAAAGCATACATTGTGTTATTGGAAACTATTTTCGATTTTATTATACTTGAATGTTTAATTTGCATGCTATTAATTAAAGAATTTTTTTATTTATAAACAATACTACTGACTTCAAGCATTTGAGGAGAGTGGACGTCTGTAGCTGCGAGTGCATCGTGACGTGTCTGAGCGTGCAGCATTTATTCATGAGATAGACTTGGTTCAAACCAATCAGCGCGCTCCATTGTGTTTTCGGCGCAGCTACATTAATATGCATGACAGCTTCAAAGATTGTTTACCTGCTACAGTGTTCAGACGACAGAGAGACGCCAGGTCATGTTGCCAAAATAAGTGGAAGAAGAATTGTTTGCAGACACAGGTTGCCAGTTTTGTTTTTATAAACGTGCTCCAACGAAAGCTCCAATGATTTCCCCGCAATGAACATTTTTACCCGAGAGCTTTCCGCATGTGGAAATGGTGAAATCCCGATTTGCCGCTCGTCTCCTTTTCAAAAAACAGCAGCGGTCCAGTTGGTGTTGATTTTTCTGTCTCTACAGATGTGGTAAATGAGAGAATGCTGCTCTCCGAATGTAAACATATAAACACCCTAATCAAACGGTTACCATCATGTATTTTTGCCGCATTTTGTGACAGGATAGTCTGCACACACATGGCTTTCTGACGCTGCTTACCGAGGGCGTCTGATTTACAGAGAAATGCGGATGTTTTTTGTTCCTAACATACGCCGTGTGGTCTAACACACTCCATTAAATCTGCACTCCTCCAGCAGTTCCTCACATTTAATGTCTCGTTTGTCACGAGGGACACGCAGGAAATCTTCCTGAGGTGATAGTGCCAAACTGCAGTTAAAGTCGACAAATTAATAATTTGGCAAATAATTAGAATACTGATGTCAATGTAAACACTCACTGTCTTCCCCCCCCTGCGTCTGTGTGTTTGTTTTGCCTGTTCAGCGCAAAATCAGCGCGTACCCAAATGGAAACTCCCATTTTTAGGCAAAACCTTCCCTCTTTCCCTCCCCTGACCCCTCCCACCTAAACAGAGCTGGACACACCCACTTTCCTGAGCTTTTCCAGACTGTCGGTGTGAAAACACCCTGACGAGACGGGGGTTTCTTGGCCCTTTAAAGAGTTAAACAAATGATGTACAGCACTACTACAGATACAGAAATGTTTGCTCCTTTATAATTCATTTAGATTTTAATACATTTTGATGCGATTTATCACCCGCAAAACAACAACAACAACAACAACAAAAAAAAAAACGCAACAGCTGAAGGTTTTGAATGAGAAACTGTAATGTAGCTGTGGCTGGAATTAATTTTGGTGTTTATCCCCACCATGGAAGAATAAATGTAGTGGAAACTATGCTACATAGAATATTATTTAATACATTTAAAAAAATCCAAGTAATCTGTTTATAAATATAAAAATATTTTATATATTATGTCTTTCATTTAAAAATAAAAAATCTTACCAAGCCAAAAAGTAATGGCACACATTTCCTTAGTAAATCACACATTTTGAGTTTGTTTTTAGTAAAAGATTTTATATTTAGTGTCTATGTAGTGCCTTATTTTTTTAATAGTGCAATTAATATGAATTCCAAAGAATATTGAAAATTCTTAAAACAAAGTCTACAGTTGCTGCGAGAGCAAGGATGGATCAGGCAGGAAGCAGGGTCATAAAAATGGCTAAACTAGAGATCACTGTCAAGGTCGTCAATAGTGGGATGAGGTTGGCAGGTCTAGTGCTCTGCTCTTTGATGAGATCCTTGGAATGCGTGTGAACGGGGAAATGAGAGGTGTGTGTGTGTGAGTGAGTGAGTAGCTCCAGGGTTGGAATGTAACAGCAGCTTTTGTGCCTGTTTTACAGAGCCGCTTGTTAAAGTAGACACAGGCAGAGATATGGAGGGATGGAGAGGAAGTAAAGAGAGGTAGGAAGGGGCACACAGCAGGAGGAAGAGCACGAAATAAGGAGGCTTTAGGAGATTAAACGATCAAGAGCGTGTTTAAGGGGAACCAGAAATTCTCCAATCAGCGTTTCATGTCGAACAGCCCTGACATCTATATCCATACATAGGATTTGCTTTTCCTTTGAAGTGTTTGAGGGCAGCAAGTAAAATGTTTGCTTAATAGGGATCGACTGTATTCGTTTTGGCCCTTTAAGGACATTTTAGAGTAAGTGCTTTCACGTGTATTAATACATATTGTGGTTTTATTGCACAAAGGTCAAAATTTAGCAGATGCTCAGAACAAGCATACTGAAATGGCAAATATCCATGCCATGTGAAACACACAGATTCTTCTGTTGTTTATCTGTAGTATTTGAAATATTTTGATCTAGTTATGTCTAGCGTAATGGAATACTGCAGTCAGGCATTAAAAAAACCTAGAAGACTGATTTGCTGGAGGTCTTTGAAGATGTTCTGTGAATTGTCAGTTCATGAGTACAATAAAGTCTTTTGTAAACATAACTTGACGATACTTTGATGTTTTTTTTTACTACACACCAGTTTACATCAATCAGATCACAGAAATAAACAAAACTGCTTCATAATTCACATTTTCAGCACAGGTATGTGTAATTCACACTTTAGAGAATATCTACAAGTTACTTTTACCTTATTATAAAAGCTCAATTAAAAGTTTTTAGGAAAGCAGTGGTAAGTTAGATTTTTCGATTTTGTGTCAAAGCCTCAGCAGTTGTAACAGTCATAGCTACATAGCAACAGCAATTGTAAATGTTGTAGTTCTGTTTCTGAAGCAGTGTTGAATAGAGCCGGGGACACACTGTACTATTCTCTCCATAGACTTCCATAGACTGCGAAATCGCATCATATGACTGAAAAGTAACTCAGTTGCTCAATAAGTTAACATACTTGACTAAACACAACTTATAATACAATGCATAAATGCACTATATAGAAATCTCAACGTTCCATGGACAATAGAAATGAAACTCAACTGCGACTTTAATCAGAGCCAAACTGGACATTTGTGTCAATTCAGGAGTACAATAAAGTCCTTTGTAAACATAACTTGACGATACTTTCATGTTTTTTTTTACTACATACCCGGGAGCAACAGCAAATGTAAATGTTGTTGTTCTGTTTGTGACGCAGTGTTGAGTAGAGCCGCGGTCACACTGCGCTATTGTCCCCATAGACTTCCATTCATACGCACGCGAATGCGTCAGACCAGAAACGTAAGGTCGTGCGGCAAGTCTCGCAGTTCGCTGCGTTGGAAAGTTCAAGCTTGGTGAACTCTGACCTGCGAAATCGCATCATGTGACTGCGTGAGACCAATCGAGGATCAAAACATGACCTCTGGACAGAAATTTTTACATGAAGCAATCGCTTGCTTTATAGAGGTCTAATCATCTTGTTTAATCCCGCCCCTTTTAATCCTGCCGTACGACAGAATTTCGCAAGCACAAACTCCAGTGTGACTGCAGCTTTAGTTACTTGAAAAAGGTAATTAATTACTAAATTCATCATTTCAAATTGTATTTAAAATACATTTTTAATTACTGTGTCTGAAAAGTAACTCAGATGCTCAATAACTTATTAACACACTTGACTAAACACAACTTATAATACAACGCATAAGTGGACTACATATAAATCTCAACTTTCCATAGACAATAGAAACGAAACTCGATGATGACCCAAATCACAGCCAAACTGTACATTCGTTTCAATTCACGAGTACAATAAAGTCCTTTGTAAACATAACTTGACGATACCTTGATGTTTTTTTACTACATAGCCGAGAGTTTCCATCAGTCAGATCACAGAAACAAACAAAACTGCTTCATAATTTAGTACAGGTTTGTGTAATTCACGCTTTAGAGAATGTCTCCAAGTTACTTTTTCCTCAGTTTATTTTATTTATGAGTCTAAAAAACCTTATTATAAAAGCTCAATTTAATGTTTTGAGGAAAGCAGTGGTAAGTTAGATTTCTGGGAGTTTGTGTCAAAGCCTCAGCAGTTGTAACAGTCATAGCCATTACATATAGCAACAGCAAATGTAAATCTTGTAGTTCTGCATCTGAAGCAGTGTTTCCGTGTTGGTATTTGTCACACAAAAACTTGATTTGGTATGTGCACTGCATAATATTTTCACACAAAGCATATGTTTTATGCTGGGAAACACCCATACACCCTCATTCACCCACACAATATATGGCCAATTTAGTTGATTCAGTTCACTTATGTATTTGGACTGTGGTAAAACCGGAGCACACGTAGGAAACCCATGCCATCATGGGGAGAACATGCAAACTCCACATAGAAATGTCAACTGGCCCAGCGGAGACTCGAACCAGCGGCCTTGCTGTGAGGTGATAGTGCCACCACATTTGCAGTCATTGGAATAATAATATGATACTTATATTGCTTCAATTTAGTCTCTTTTTAAGTTTTTTTTTGGAGATTGACAGTATCTGTTCTCACCCCTATTGATTTTAATCTTGAAGAAAAGTGCTTAATAGAGAGTGCTTACAGTTTATCCAACGTTCATTAGAAGAAAGTTGAACAGGTTTTTTTTTTGTAATAGAAAACAATGACAGTGCTGTTTTTTACTGAATCAGAATCAGAAAGAGCTTTATTGCCAGGTATGTTCATACATACGAGGAATTTGTTTTCGTGACAGAGCTTCTACAGTGCAACAGAATTACAGAGACAGGACAAAAAACAGATAATTAATATATTCAAAAAATAGAAGTAAGTGTTAAATGCAAATACACAGATGGACAAGTGTATGTTCAGGTGTATTACTATATACAACGTTATATGTGCAGCTGTTATGTGCAAATTGGCATGTAAGGTGTTGTTAAATAAGTGTATGTGTGTAACAAGTGTATTTGTTATGTGCAAATTGGCATGTAAAGTGTGTTGTAAAATAAGTGTATGTGTGTGTAAGAGTGTATTGCAAGTAGTGATGTTGGTTCCATGATTATTATCATCAAGTGTTCATGAGATGGATTGCCTGGGGGAAGAAACTGTTTCTGTGTCGGGCTGTTCTGGTGTGCAATGCTCTGTAGCGTCGACCAGAAGGTAACAGTTCAAAGAGGCAGTGTGCTGGGTGTGAGGGGTCCAGAGTGATTTTGGCAGCCCTTCTGCTCGCTCTGGATAAGTACAGTTCTTGGAGAGTAGGGAGGGTTGTACCAATGATTCGCTCAGCAGTCCGAACTATTCGACGTAGTCTTCGAAGGTCAGATTTGGTAGCTGAGCTAAACCAGACAGTTACTGATGTGCAGATGACTGATTCAATGACGGAGGTGTAGAACTGTTTCAGCAGCTCCTTTGGGAGGTTGAACTTCCTCAGCTGACGAAGAAAGTACAGCCTTTGTTGAGCTTTTTTGACAATGGAGTCAGTGTGAGTGTCCCACTTCAGGTCCTGAGAGATGGTGGTGCCCAGGAACCTGAATGACTCCACTGCAGCCACAGTGCTGTCCATGATGCTCAGTGGGGGGAGAGCAGGGGGGTTTCTCCTGAAGTCCACTATCAATTTAAATTTAAATGTGTAGCCCTGATATAAATGGAGAACAAATGTCAACTCATTTATAAGTAACAATGTCTAGTGTTAATCTCAAATATGACTCTTATCCATGTGGCCATGTTATTAATCACCTCCTTTATATCATTAATATCAAGTCCTATGTGCTTATTGTATCATTTCCACATCAGAGCTCTGCTTTCAGCTTCGTCCGCCAAAGATAGAACCGCATGAACTCCCACAACCCCTTTTGTTCTTCAAAGTCGATCTAAGTTTGTCCGAAATTTCACACAGAGTACTCGCGCTGCTAATATGTTGCTGACTATTTAGGGTGAGGGTCGGATCGGAAGGATGTGGTGAGCTTGGCCAGGTATCAGAGTGTTCCAGCTCCCACCATGAGACTTGGCATCAGCGGGTGGACGTGAGCCATGGGGTTTGTAAGGGAATGATCCGTGCGCTATTTTACCACCGCTTGACAGGCGTTTGAACCAACTGTACAGCCAGACTGATGGATGAATGAAACCAGAGTGTTTTGCATTGTCAGGCACCGGTAAGTGTCCTACAGTGCAGCCACAATCTAGAATGGCATGGTCTCTTGGACGGGACATAGGGGTCTGTTTTTTTAAGAGATCACAATGTCTGAATGGAGTGGCGAGGTGATAGTCGAACCTTTCTATCAATAGATTTAATACAACAGGCTTTGTTCCTTGACAGCACTAGATGTGCTTGCCTAGCAAATACTGTGAAGAGGTGTTGATAGGAAGTCAGATGTTGATTTTATTGCTGAAATTTAAGTGTCCTAACAACATGCGATACCACAAGATTCCAGTGATGAGCAGTATAGATGTCTGCAGACTCTGCACCAAAGGCGACATGATAGAAACCTTTAAATACCAGCCACAACACTCCCAACGAATTGATAAAGGCTTTTAATCTAGTTAATACATATTAAAGCTCTTTATTATTATTAATAGGCTAAGGGGTGACTGATGTTGTCACAGTTCTGACTTTTATTTTCGAACCATCTGGTGGTTATTTTATTTTCAATATCTGAGGTGAACGATATGCTGCTGCTTTTAGTAGTATGGCCATAAATGTTGCGTGAAATTGTATTCAAATTCACATTGGTAGCATTTAACATTGATTAAAGCATACAATCGCTACCTGAGGTGATCAATGTCATAGTAGTATATACTGTTGCTCTCCTGCAATGTCGTGGAAGTAGAAAGCATTTCCAAAATAGCAATTAATAATCCTAAATTGCACGTGTTGCTCATGGGTAGGACAAAAACTCCTTTTAACATGGAAAATCAGGTGTCGCATCACGTGTTGTTGGAACATGGTGTAAAGGGTGCACACTGTACAGATATTGTTTATGTAGATGCGCTACTGTTTAAATGTTCTGAAATAAAAAAAATTAGCAATAGGAGTGCAGTAAATCAATCATGAGAGCTTTTTTTCATAGCCTTTTTTGACATTCATAAATTGAAGAAGTGCTTCTTGAGGACCCTTTTGAGGATCAAGTGACACTAAAGACTTTGAATCAGCTTTGAATCACATGATGATGTACAAATAAAACATATTCAAATAGAAATAGTTCATTTACATTGAAGTTATATTTAACAATATTACTGTTTTTTATTGTATTTTTTTATCAAATACATGCTTTCATTAATTATTTATTTCAAAGACATAAACAAATGTAACTATCACCAAACCCTTGAATAGTTCTTCAGATATTTGTAAATAAATAAAAAAAAGTATAAATTTTGAAGTAAAAAAAAAACTAACTTGAGAAAGTATGTAATACTTTATTATAATAAAACGCAGTATTTCTGTAGGTTGCAAATAATAGAAAAGTGTTATCCAGTTATTACTCCTTTTAAAACATAGACTGTATATGATTGTTAAATGACCTCAAAGAAGTAAACAAGCATGTACAAACAAATATCCAACTGCAGCAATATAATTACAAACATCATCTGGTACTAAACTGTGATCCTGAACCACAAAACCAATGTCAGTTAGTGAAATTAAGATTTATACATCAAATGAAAGCTAAATAAATTAGATTTTTGTTGATGTTTAAAGATGAAATCTGAAATATGAGGCTTCAAAACAATCGAAATACTAATTGTTAAAAGTGTCTAAATGAAATGCTTAGCAATGCACGTTAATAATAAAAAATTAAGTTCTTATATTCAGCTTAATCTCCGTGTACGAGCGGGCACTGCCAGTTGAATCTTTTTGGCTTGAGACTTCCAGTCTCATTCACTTCCATTCATTTTAGATGTTAAAAACAGATTGTTATACTGCTTGATGTTACAAACTGATATTTTCTTATTATATTATTCTACTTTGTCTGTATAGTCATGCAAACACTTGCTTGTAGAGCGAATAGTTTGACTGTTTTCTGCCGTTTAATGTTCCTAGTCATTTCTCCCATAGGCAACTGAATCAGAAGTTGTAAAACAATCGCAAAAAAATGCACACTTCCGCATTGAAGAATAAGGTCAATATTTGCAATAGGATTGTGAACTTTTTTTTGGTTTAATCAATGATGTCTGCCCCATTCAATGGACACAACACTGTTTTTGTTCTCCAGATGTTTGTTTAATGTTGTTTCAAGCATGTTCGGATTTACTGCCATTTTGGTATAATAACGTCATTCTGTTGCTTTTATATTGATGTTTGGTTCTGTTGAGCAAAACTGCTGAGTGCTTGTTTGTACGTTGGATCCATCTTTTAGGCGTGTGTGTCTGTGTGTGTCTGTTTGAGAGTTCTGTTCTTCCACTCCGCCCAGCTCCGTTGGTCTGGACGAGTTCCTCATGGCCCAGTTGGATCCGTCAGCTTCATGTCCTCACTTCACCCCAGCCACACACACTCCTTCTCTCCCTCTTTTGATTTCTCTCTCGTACTCTCTGGTCAGGGTTGGGGCAAGGCCAATGCAAGAACAGAGAGTTCATAAAGATATGACAGGAAAAGACGTCAGTGTTTGTAAGCGCTTGTTTTAGGTGATGTGCGATATTTACGACTCCAAAATTCTTCTTTACGATGTTATATTTGCTTTTAGAGGATGGCGGTAAATCTTTTCTCCTCTCAGTTCTCTCCCCACAACAACACGGTTGACGCCATCCAAATGAAGCTGCGGCGAACTCACTGACTGACATTTGTTTTTGTTTGTGTTTGCGTTTCTGGCGGTAAATACGACCCTGGCGTGAAGCCGGAAGCCGTTTCTGGGACGTGTTTCACAAGAGAGGCTTACGCGCACTGTGTTTGAGAGAGAAGTGCGTACTGATGGATTTGGGTTTGTTGTGAAGTCTTTCTGTCTGTTTGTGTGTCTGTGTGTGTGTGTGTGTGTGTGTGTGTGTGTGTGTGTGTGTGCGCCCTTGTCGCTGAGGTCAGAGCGTCAGTGGAAAGTTTCTCAAGTGAGTCCGCTCAGGCATGCCTGCGCCTCAAGCGGGCCGCCTTTTTATTTTCTTCTTTCTCTCTTTTTTTCACCCCTTTTTTTCTGTGTAACACAGTTTTAGCATTGTGTGCTCCAGCTCTTTGTTTTCAGACGCCTTTTGTTTAAGGGCACATCACGTGCAAGCGTGTAAGTGAGTCATGCTGCTTTTGCTTATCAGGGACACCGAGTTTTCAAATGAAAGGTCATGGATTGAGTGTCGACTCTTGTCAGGTGGAGTTCTTGCTTTTATTCCAACTTGCTCCCTTTTTTTCCGCTCTCTCCCTCCTTGTTTTTTTAGTATGCTGTGAGACACTTCTGTATATTTTATTTCCTCCCAAAATTGGCTTTTTAAAAAAAATAAAACATTAAATTAAAAAATGACGATAGTCTCTTATTAGTTGGTTAGACTGGAGGTCTTGTTTTGTTTGTTTGTTTGTTTGTAAGCAATTCCATTCAAATGTCAACTTGCCATAAAAAAATTAAGTTTTCACTAAAATAGTGAAACCCTTTCTAGGTTTTTTTGTTTAGCCTTGAATTTTACTGTACTGCAAAAATACTTAAATCTCTGAGTCAATGTTTTTAAACAATTATATTTGATTTACCAAAGTCACACATGTAAAATTCACGTCTGTCACGTCCGTAACGGAGAAATGTCACATCCATAATGATGCTTTTTCCTCATAAATTCAAAAATGTATAGTAAAATAAGATCAATCATGTTTGTTTAGAGTGAGCCAACTCTTATCCTTTTGATTGGCATTGTTTCTTTTGGGTTGTGCAGTTTAATTTGCAGAACTTTTACAAAGTATGTTGTAAACTTTTTTGTCACATCCATAAAACTACTAATACTAATGCTAGGCTTGGGCGATGTTGACCAATTAGGCATTGTACGATTTCTAATGTGAAAATTTGTTATGGACGATGGCATCATCATCATAGGCGGCGGTGAATTAATTATTTTTGAATAATTAATTAATTCATAACAAATTTTCTATTTGAAGCAACTACCTGACCTGCATAATCTTTGTTTTACCCATAACCAAATCATTCATAAATAAAGATAAGTTACACACAAATTACCACCTGTCAATCACTTTTTCTGCAGGAGTGATCTGTGTCTTTATAATGGCAAACTTGGTTGGTAAAAAAGGTGCACAACCAACAGGAACCAACTAACAGTATCTGAGGTTTTTGCAAAAATTACTAAGTACAAGCATGAAAGCGAAAGATTGAAGCAGTCTACTGATGCTGTGACACGTTACCTGATATTCAAAAGAGTCGTTAGATAGAGAAGAGATGAATTAAACATCACGTTTAACAACTATAGTGAGACGCGATCCAGTGCTACATCCTTGACAAACTGTCCAATGTTCACTGCTCTGTGGGGTTTTGTGCTCAAAGCACCTGCTGACTGCCTGGAGCTCAGATATGCGCTTATGCTAGAGCGCATGACAGAGTGTGTGTCTGTGTGGTTACGTGATGTGCGTTTTCAGTGGTATATTGTGGACGGGGTGCTGTTCAGAATTGCTGAAACTTCATTGTGGATGTGGATCATTTTCGTTTTAAAATGCCATTTTAAAACTAAGACGTATTAGTGTAAACAGGGCCTAAGTGTTTATATTTTCGCGAGCGAATTGCTGCTGCGACAGTGGTGGGGTGGAGGATCGCGATGCCGGCTCAGCATCGTGATGTCTATCTGTCATCAGACCAACCCTAACTAACGCTACACTACTAATTTAATATTTACATCCAGTAATGAATAATAATGCTTCTATAACCATAATATATGTATAATTCATATAATAATCACATTAATAATTAACATTTTCTTTCAGAAAAGTTATTACAGGTTTCATGGTAAAGTGATGGTAATGATATTTCACTGTGATATATTATTTACTTACTAACTAAATAGATAGAATTACTATATTCAATTAGCCCTGCTTATGTGATACTCCAAGAAGCAAGCACTAAAGTATTTTCCTTTTTTTGAACTTGACATCATATCAATACAATGTTGTTGTTTTTTTTCTTCATTTTTTTATCATCATTATCTTGGACAGCGTGCCCCCCAAAAACGTTATATGTCTGTGAAGATCATAAGTCATATCCTTGAAAGATTTTGTCAATGTAACAATGTTGAAAGTGTGACCGAACATAAGAGAGCCTTTGTGAGTGGTGTGAAGTGGATCTCAATGAAGCGTCCTCTGATAAGTTCTTTGAAGATCCGCTGTTTCTCACGTCCAGGAGATGTGAGGAGACGACAAACAGCAGCGACACTTTTCACATCGCGTCGAATCAAAAGTGCCCGGTGGCCGACGGCCATCTTGGGCCAAGGGAAAATCTGCTTTGAGTCTCGCAGTTTACAGCTTCTAGGATGAGTGCAGCAGCTAGGGGAGGGGAACCCGAATGCGTGTGTGTGTCTCAACTTGCTGAAGTAGGCAAAACATCTGGTGTGTGTGTGGGAGATGGAAGTTTTTCCTTTGCTAAAGGGAATGGTATTTGGCACACGCTGTCTCTTCCACATCACACACACAGAGCTGATACAGCCGCTTTGTTTTTCTCTGGCCCCCAAAACGGGTCGCACCATTGTGTTTGCTTGTCACAAACACCAACATGTAATCCTTGTTCTGTTTCGGGATGTTTTCATCTTTCAGTTGATTCCCCCATTTTAATGATTTTTTTTTTCTCCAATAGTCAAATGGCAGCTGAATTCTGCGTTGGTGTGTTAGTTCGGTGTGTGTGAGTTGTGGAAACCTCTGATGTGGCTGCGTGAAGTTCTTCAATTGTGAGGTAGTCGGGAAGTTCCTAGCCATGGTTTTGTGTAGAGATGTGGGCCGTGACTAATTTTATTACCTTTAAATGGAGACTTTGTAACCAACTAAGTCTAACAAAATAAAAAATAAAGATCATGATGTCATTGAAGACCAGAGATGTCATTGTTAAAGAGGAAGGGGCTTATTTCCGTTTAAAGATTGATGCCATACACACACAAATACAGAAATCAAATGTGTACAGATAAATAAATTACAATACATTTATTTTATTTATACAACATGTCCACAGGGTCTTAAAAGTTGATAAATCAATTTAGAGACAGTTAAGGCCCTTACAAAGTCTTAAATGCTATTTTACAAGGTATTAAATGTTGTATCAGTATGCTGAAGTTTGGCTAAATTTAATCCTTTGAATTTGGAAATTGGAAATTGGGTTGCTGTGTAGTTTATAAAGTCAATAAAATCCTGAAGGATGACATCCAAGAGCTCTCTTGTCCTAGACAACAACAGTACGAAGACAAAAGGAGCAAAAAACATTGTCAAAACCTTCTATGTGACTTCAGTGGTAATCAAGCTCCAATAAAACTTTAAATCAACCGATGTCTTTTCTTTTGAATTAGGTCATGGTACGCATTTACTACAGTCAAAATTAGGGCGTACTCACACTATGTACAGTTCCCTTGAACCGGGCTGAAGCACGCTTGTCCCCCCTCCCGTCTCCCCAGACGGCCCGCACTCTCATTACATTCGGGCCTGAGCACACTTACGTCATCATCGATGATGCGCTGTTTAGTTTAAGCGAAGCACTCTCACTCAGCACAGTGGAGATTTCTTTATATCGTTTTAGTCGTTTGATATGCAGTGACACATAGTCAAATATTTCACCGAACAGATCAGCCACTTTTGACGCTCATAAACAATCGTAAAGTCCTCGTGCTGCAGGTATTAGGAGGTTTGCTGAAGGTGCAGCTGTCGTGCAGTGAGGGGTTTGCGTTTTTAATAGTCTACGACAGTTTGCATTCATTAAACAGTAAGAATGATTAATAAACACATATGAAACAGTCCCCAAAAGTTACATCTCGTCTTCAGTTTTGCACTCACACTATAAGCATATTGCGTCAAAGCCCAAGTGAACCATGCTCGGGCACACCTCTTCCAACCGGGCCAGGGCCGGCCAAGTGTACCGTGCCTGAGCCAGATTCAGAGCACTCGCACTTCTCAAGCTATCTGGGAAATGGGCCTGGGCACGGTTCTGATAGCATAGTGTGAGTACGCCCTTACTTTTAGTAAACTTACCAGACCTGACAGAGAAGAGATTTGAGGGCAATAGAAATGTAGCTCCTGAAAGCATGGGTCTTTTGATTTGCATGTTAGTTAACTAATGATGTAGTGCAGGACGAGTTAGAACAAACTCAATCTTTTATAAACAAAAATCTTCAAATATAAGCAATCCTAAATGTCAAATGCCAGTTTGACATGATTTTCAGATCAATATTTTGGTAACACCTTAGTATGGTGACCATTTCTCTAATGAGATTTAGTTTGCATATTTTGTTGTTATATTTTTGTACAAGTATGTTCAGTATGCCATAACCAGTAACACTTTAGTTTAAGCACAAATTCTCACTGTTTATCTTTATTTCTATAGCGCTTTTACAATGTTGATTGTGTCCAAGCAGCTTAACATAGAAGTTCTAGTAAATTGAAACTGTGTCAGTCCAGTTTTCAGAGTTGATGCTCAGTTTAGTTGAGTTTAGTGTAGTTTAGATGTCCCTGCCAAAAGCCAAAACACTCAAGAGCAAATCCATCAATGCGCAGCTCCACAGGTCCCAAACCAAACAAGCAAGTGGCCACAGTGGCAAGGAACCAAACTTCACCAATTGACGAAAATGAAGAAAAAAAACCTTGAGAGAAACCAGGCACGACCATTTCTCCTCTAGCCAAACTTCTTGTGCAGATCTGCAGACTAGGCGGCGGAGGAGACTAGAGAATGCTGGAGATCCACTAATAACTACTGGATTATCACTGGCCTTTTGTTAAGATATTGGCTGTTTATTAGTACTTAAAGTATGATCTTAATCTATATCCCTAATCCGACCAAATGCCTAAACGCAACTACTACCCTACTGACTTTTAGTAAGCAGCAATTTAGTGCTTTGAACTAAATGTCATAATCAATGGTTTGCTAATAGTGAGAATTGTGTAGAAAAAAAAGATCAGAATGCACACATCTAAGAAAATCTTAAAGGCAGGTTCTCAATCAAGCCAAACACAATAGAAAAAAAAAATCAGCACACTGCTACATTAGCTCTCAAAAGACATTTTAATTCAATTCAATTGCATATACATCGGGTAAAATAAGTATTGAACACGTCATTTTTTTCCTTAATAATATTTTTTTCCAAATAATATTTCTAAAGGAGCTGTTGACATGGAATTTTACCAGATTCTGGTAAAAAACAAACAAACAATACAAACATAAAAATAAAACAAAAAAAAAGAAATCTGAAAAATTTGTTTTGTGTAATAACAGTGATACAAGTAGAAAGAACTAAACGACTGAAACGTATTTAATACTTAATGTAAAAGGCTTTTTTTAATGATGGCAGCTTTGCTCAGGTGTATTTCTTTTTATTTTCCTTCATGGACTAAATATTTGGATGGTTCTATGGGTCTCATCTATCAAATCTGATCTTTAATTTGTATTTTCTATTGGATTTAAGTCATGTGATTGGCTGGGCCATTCTACAGCTTGATTTTTCTTTCTCTGAAAGCATTTGAGAGTTTCCATGGCTGTGTTTTGGATCATTGTCTTGCTGAGATGTCCACACTGTTTCATCTTCATCATCCTGCTAATGTAGATGTTGGGCTGAAGCAGCTGATAATAATTTACAAAGATGAAGGAAGGGTGGAGGGTTGCTGAATAACTACTGAGAGTTTAGCTGCTGTGTGGGCTTTCAATGCTTTTTTACACCTTCCTTCCTTCCTTCCTTCATGTGTTCAATACTTTTTCCCTGTACCATTTCATTTTATTACGCATAACTTTATTTGTAAACTAATTCGATTTGTTTTCTCTTGGTTGTTGTAACATCTGGTTACAATTTTTAAGTCAACAGCACCTTTAGAAATGTTTTCAGGGAATAATGGTGATGTGTTCAATGCTTATTTCCCCCACTGTAAATAATCCAATCAACTTGTCTTTTGAGAGCTAAAATGGCAATATAGTGATTCTTTTTACTTTTTCTATATGGTTAGAATTGTACCTTTTATGACCCCATATTTTAATTACTACAACTACTACCCTACTAATTATTAATAAACAATAAATTAAGAATTGTTTAAGTCATATTTAATAAAACTGCATAAGTCAATACATTATTCAGCAAATACAATCATGAAATATATTTAAAAATATATCTTTGTTTGTTTTAAGCTCCAGAAATGTCAAAAAACCAACTTGGAACGCGTCTTTGCAATAAATATAAAGCAAAACAAAAGTGTGCAACAGCTAACACTTCCAATATCCACTTGCAACATCAGTAGCACTTAGTGGACTTTTGTAAAATTGTGCATCTTGTATGGGTGTAAGTTTGTCAGTGTTCTGTGATTGTATTAGGTAAGAGAGCGCCTCGCTTCAGAAGTCTGGGATTGAATTCATCAAGACCTGTGTTTGTGTGTTGGCAATCAATGTTGAATGTTCTCTCTCAGCGAACACGACCTGTGTGCTGACGTCAGTTGTGCCGAATCACAGCGCACACATCTGTAACCATATCCCTCACAGCGCGTGGATGTGTGTGTGTGTGTGTGTGGAAGTTTCAGTGGGCTAAAAATGTCCCCACTCTCCCAGGTCCTTGCACAGCATGCCTGTGTGTGTGTATGTGTGAGTTATAAGGCTGAATGACGCTAGTTCATTGAGCTGATGGTAGATTGAGCACCACCCCTCACTCACAACCTTATAAGGCTCTCTGCAGAGTAAAGCTCCAAATCCCACCTCTGCAGACACCGTATGAGTGTGCAGATAACTCTACTGTATGGAGTGTGTCGTTAGTGTACAGCCGTAATGCTGGTTAATGTTACGTGTGCTTATTTTAACACATACATGTGATGCATGTCATGTGTTTGTGTATGGAGAAGGGTAAAAGAGGCATGTGGGAAAGTCATACTGCTGGTATTAAAATCAGTATTTATTTATTCGTTTATTTAGTTAGAACTATTTATGTAGTCTGTCATTGGGCCTGTGTATTCCCACTGGGTATATTCCCACAGTCATGGAAAAGCTTGAGTTATAATGGGATGCCGAGGGTGAGATGTGTTTTAGTGGACCAGTTTGCCTGGATGATGTGAGATTTGGTGTAGATTTACCAGTTTGGAAACAGTCAGCAGGGTACACACACTTTTCCAGGTGTGGATGTCTAAAGGCTGATTTATACTTCGGTGTCAAGCGCAAGCGCGTGGTCCGGCGCAGCCTTCATGCAGTCGAATAGCCCTCGCCGTGGGTGACGCCGACACTGACGCACACCTCTCAAAATATGTAACTACATGTCGCATCGAACTGAAATGATGCATATTGCAAGCTCTGTGATTGGTCGGCTTAATAGTTGTGATGAGTGTGGGTGGTGCTGAGAGCTGCGAGCCCGATGGAGCGAGTGTTTACAAATGTCGAGTGCCACGAAGGAGCTCAAGATGGAATCTTTTGTGTTTACCTGATGATTATAGTTGTTACACATCCGCTGGGTTCCTCCTCTGAATGAGAAGTAGCAAGATCTTTAGCTGCTTGTACATTAAGATAGCGTTCAGAAAAATCAAAACACACATGAAGAAACTCGAAACATAACATAACCTACTGCCATCTAGCGTTTCAGAAGTGTTACTGCAGAGCAACACAAACAGCACGCTGAAGTATAAATGCACGTTTACCTGATAATTATAGTTGTTACACATCCGCTGGGTTCCACCTCTGAATGAAAAGTAGCAAGAGTTTTAGCTACTTGAACATTTAAGATAGCGTTCAGAAAAAACTAAACACATCTGAAGAAACTCGATACAAAGGAACATAACTAACTGCCATCTAGTGTTTCAGAAGTGTTACTCCAGAGCAACACAAACAGCATGCTGAAGTATACATGCACGGCTACACACAAGGCATGTGTTGTGGGTCACACCGATCGCTCTATGCCGAAGTATAAACCAACCTTAAGAGTGTACTCGCACCAGGCACGATTGTTCACTCTCCCCCTCGGCCCGCACTCATATTGCATTTTACCTTAGGAGCCTGAGCACACTTACGTCATCGATGTGAAAAGAACAAAAATCACAGTAAAAATGCTACAATGTGTCATTTGTTGCCCATGGTCCTGACCAAATGACCAAATCAGTTGTGAAAGCACCCTACATTTTCACCTTGCATACTATTTCTCTTACCGTTTACAAACTAATGATTCTGTATTACAGTGTAATGTTTGTTAAAACTGGAAAACACCGTGTGGACAGTAAATATTATAGATGTCAGATTTCAATCAGATATGCAGATGACTTGCTCTGGCATTCTGAACAAGGCTAAAGACTGTTGTGATTTACTCTTGTTAGGGCTGCACAATGTTGGAAAAAACTGACATTGTGATACAGTTTTACTGCAATATATGTTGCAATATATTTGAAAAGAAACAGATGAAAACAGGACCAATCTAAAAATGAAATAAACAGCACTTTATGATTTTCACTATTCAATAATCCAACGCTATCTCACAGCAATTCGTAACTTTTCATTTAGTGGCTAATTCGTATGAATTCGTACGATCTAATTCATACAATTTAGTACGATTTGCTCATCACCCAATGCCGGTTGGGTTTAGGGGTGGGGTTGGGTGCCACGCCTCCTTTTTTAAATCGTATATTTTCGCACGACATAACTCGTACGAATTCATACGAATTAGCCACTAAACTGGCAAAACGTAAAATGCTTACGTTTTATCGTGAGATCAGGCTGAATAATCACATGTAAAATGACACTATATTCATTCTGTAAATCGATAAAACATAACTAAAACACTTAATCTTTAAGTTGCAAACTTGACCATTTCTTGTAAATAAATGATCTAAATTAGCTAAAAATCCTATGGTCACAGGCCATAAACACATCTAAATAAAAGTCTTTCACACTATTAGATTAGAGTTGGAGACTTTTCTATGACTCCATAAATAATGTGCTCTAAACTGTGGTTTCAGGTTAAAAAATCCCAATTTGACATTGCAGATGCTGTGGAGTAAGCAGATTCACACACTGCGATTTCAATGCTGAAACGATATATTGTGCAGCCCTATCATAAATCCTGAAACTGAGTTCTGGAAGCTGAATTCTGGGATTGCAGAATGCCACCAGCAGCTCCTCCTCCTCCTCATTCTGGGATGCTGTGACTTCCGGGAGTGGCATTTTGTTTGAGTGGCACTCCCTCTGCTTTTTTTTTCTTTTTTTTCTTTTTTTCCCACGGTACGTGTTTGCACAGTCCGGCAGCTTATAATTT
>CAIGQQ010004837.1:10490620-10514709 GCA_903798035.1 Danio albolineatus
TAAGACAGGATTTGATCGTTTCCCCCACTCTCTTACTGTAAAACAGATTTTATTGTACTGTCCTGCTTTTAATAAGTGCAGATGGCTTTTATTATATGGAAATATCTCATAAACAGATATTCAGCCTTTTTTTTTCACATTTATATCATGTATGAATGTTTTTAAAATGTCTAAATTAGCTTGTGATCATTTGTTTGTGGTTGTTATTGTATTTATTTGTAATAAATTGTTTCTTGGCATGAAAATAGCCCTTGTTATGGTGTGATATGATATGATTCATGATAGGATATATGATATGATGTATGATATGATAATATATGATACGTTAGATACAATATGACATGATGTGATGCATGATGTTGTACGATGTGGTACGTCATAAGATATGATACGATATAGGATATGATATAATATGATATAGTACATGATGTATACGATACGGTACATGATATGATACATGATATGATGTGATATATGATATGATACATGATATCACGATACGATAAACGATTTGATATATGACATGATATGATACAATACGATATATGATATTATACGATACAATACAAGAATCAGAAAGAGGTTTAACAGGTATGTTTACACATGCGGTTTTTACGACAGTATCTTCCACAGGACCACAAAATGACAGTGGCAGGACAAAAAAGTAAATAGAGAACAAAAATATACAAATTAAATATACAAAAAATAAACAAATAATAGCTATATACATGATATATAGCTTTATTATGTGCCAATTGAAATGTAAATGAAGTATGTTGTTAAGTAATTAAGTGTGTGTGTGTGTGTAAATAGTGTTTATGGATATGATATGATGACTCCGGTTTAACTAACCCTAGTTTTTTTTCTTTGTTTTCCACCAGAATGAAGAGTAAAAATCAGCCGCTTGAAGCATCAAAGCTCAAAATCTCACCCCCATTCACTGCAAGCCGGACCTCAGAAAACTGGACCTCGATAAACTCACTAACCTCATTTTTCCAGGACGCTACCAAAACCTTATGGACAAAACAGACCTCAAAACATCACATATCCGGACCTCACAAAATGCTGGATTTCACCAACCATAAATCTCCCTCAGCTGGACCTTCACTGTTCTTCACCTCCTCAGATATTAACTGTTACAGACTCGGTACAAATCCATGTCAACTATGGGAAAATGCACAGGTACAGGGCAGTATAATAGCAATAGTCTTTCAAACAATGGTGCGTTAATATTTATGTAAACGATGGTACTATTGTTAGTACCCAGCGTACGACAGATGTTTTTGGTACAGGGATGCTCTACGAAGCAGCCATATCGTGTCGGGTTTTGTCGATTGCACCTGTTTTCTTTCAGTACTGCCAGATTACACTTACAGCTCAGTTTCTGCACCCAGTACGAATGACCTCAGACACCCAGACTTGACCTCAGGACTTTATGAAAGAGTTTACACACACACACACACACACACACACACACACACACACACACACACACACACACACACATACCTACATACATGCATACATACACACTGTGTTTCAGCACTGTGAGCCGTTACTGACCTCATGCTGCCAAACACACACTGTGATGTCTGTCAAACCCTTATTTTGTTTTAACTTGGTCATCTTATATCCTACTAAATTGTAATAATAAGAAGGAGTGGAGTTTATACGGACCCTCAGAGGGCCTCAGACCCTTTTTATTTTGTTTAGTTATAATTTTAAAAAATTATTTAAGTGTTTTTAATGAAGTATCAGTTCAATAACACAAAACATTTTGGTACTACTACTTTTTTTCTGTCATTCTGTATATTTAAACTTTGGTTTTCATTCGTAAACCCTTTTTAATTAATTTCCTAATTTAATTTTACTTCTGTTTATCATAATTAGATATCAGAATTGAGGTACTCCAAATTTCGGTACTGTTCAACTTTTTAAAAATTAATTTTATTAATTAATTTAATAATTTGTAAAGAATTTTCTTTATTTTATTATTAAAAAATGTTCAATTTTCATGCAAAATCTGCCATATAATTGTAATAGAGCTCAAAAAGAGTATATACTGACTTCAAAACAAAACATTTTCACTTTTTTTCCCCCCAAAAAAGTTTAGTAATTTACAAGAATTAGTATATATTAAGTATATATAATATATATGTTGGCTTCATCATTGAACTCCATCCAAAACGCAACCATTTTTCACAGACGTGCTTACAACAGATTGAATTTTTCATTATTATCTGATTTGGCAACTAACAATGCAGTTGAGATTTTGTTGATGAGAGGCGGGCGGACTTTTTTTTTTATGTATATGATCGTTATTATTATTGCGCTAATTTCTCAAGCGCACAAGAGGCCTTATAGTCCTGCTTGGGCTTTAAAAAAAAGCTTGTTGAAGCAACTACATTTATTGATGCGTAAATCCCATGACTGAACTGATGTTTTTGATCACAGTGTATCACCAATAGTTGGTCAAACCGAACAAAAGCGTGCGTAGTTCCATATGATAATTGAAGATCTGAAAGCAAGTGGATTTTCACAGGCAGCAGTTCTGTTACATTTGAAGCATCCTGCTGTTAAGCCTTGGAAGCCAGTCGAAGGTGCTCCTAACCTTTATTTAGGCTGTTTCATTTCCTCACGGTTGTTACTTTTATTTCATATGGTTTATTTTTTTTGCTTAAAATAACTCTTGCTGTGGCGATGATGGTACGGTCCCAGCAACAGGTGTACGATGTCTGTCAAGTTTGCTGCTGAAATGAAACAAACAATGAACAATCTGTAAATTATTGAATATATAGAAATGTTGTTCTTGGTTCTCTTTTAAGAGTATTTAACATTTCACGGTTGGTGTTTCATTATCTTTTCTTCTGGCTTTAGAAAATCGACACGTATTTTTAAAATGTGTCAACTCTTTTAAAAGTTTTTTGTGGGGAATATTTTCTTTTATAGCAAAGAATGATGTATAATCCAATATTTCGGAGAGAATGGTACGTTTCCTTAATTATTTTTAAATACAAACCTGCTTATTAATGTAAACCTGCACATCAGGGACGTCCCTTCTCAAATGGAATCGCTTTTGGAAAGCTGTTACAGTTTCTCTGATTGGCTGACACGGTGGTGCTCCCGTAACCTGATAGGCTGCTCTAAAGGTTGCCCGTCATATGATAGGTCGCAGTTGTGGATTTAGCACCCTGCGGTTGTGTTGTGATACAGGGTGTGGGGCATCACTCCCGCAACATCTCCTTTGTAAATAATGTATTGTACAAAAGAAAACCCGTGATTGGTGGATATTGGACTGCGCGGTGCTCAAAGCAAGCAGATGCCTGGTTGTCTCGAATGAATGAATGAATCGAAATGTGTAAACAATATGAGTGTATGTACAGGTGAATGGATGTATGCACATGTAAACAAATACGTCTGTTTTAATGGATGAATGAAACGAGCAGCAGTATGGAGAGGGCTTCCTCGCCACCCCTATTTTAGAAGAATGGTGTCTTCTGGATCCTTGACGTGTAATAAAGTAGAAGCGCTTATCTTTTCTGAACTTCTCGTTTCCTGTGTTCTTTTATTAGCTTATAGTTTAATGCTCACAATGTACAACACAAGAGACCATACTAAGCTGAATGTCATGTGAACAGACAGGAGCAAGTGGTAGAGAAGTGTTTTATATTGTTTTAGGGATTTTTATTGGTCTATCACTTCTGGGAATTAACCATAGTTTTATTTTTAAGAGTAAAATTGTTGTAATGTTTGTTTTTTGCTGCATTGACTTGCATTTCTATAACTACAGTTTTGTTACAAATACTATGGTTAATATGTGGTTCCCTGGCCACCGGTAACCACAAATCAACTATGGATTTGCAAATCTAACCACAGTTTTACCATGGTATTTCTAATAAAACTGTGTCGAGTATTACACTAATGATATTGCTGGTGGTCAGTGTTAGGGGTAACACATTACAAGTAACTCATTCATTTTCAGCTTAGTCTCTTTAATAATCTGAGGTCGGAACAGCGGAATGAACCGCCAACTTATTTAACTTGTTTACACAGCGGATGCCCTTCTAACTGCAACCCATTACTGGGAAACACACATACACTTCCATTCACGCACATACACTACGGACAATTTAGCTTACCCAATTCACCTGTACTGCATGTCTTTGGACTTGTGGGGGAAACCCACGTGAACACAAAGAGAAGATGCAAACTCCACACAGAAATGCCAACTGACCCACAAGTAACTCGAGTTACGCAATAATATTACTTTTTTAAGTAACGAGTAAAGTAACACACCAGAAAAGTAATATTTGAGTTACTTTTTAGTTTAATTGGCTTATATTAGCTGAACTTTGACTTTAATTAGCTGAATTAAAATTAAAGTAGTCACGATGACTCATGCTGTCAGAGTTATTTTGAACACATCGAAGAAAAGGAAAAGGGGATAGTCTCAATGGACAGTGATTTTATTTAAGACACATAGTACAAAAGTAGCAAACACATTGGTTTACACTTTCAATATATATATGGCATGTATAGCTCTGGGCTCAGGAAGTTGTCACATAATCATTCATTCATCCATTTTAATTTCAGCTTGGTCCCTTTATGAATCTGGGGTCACCACAGTGGAATGAACCGCTAACTTATCCAGCAGATGTTTTAAACAGTGAATGCCCTTCCAGCTGCAACCCATCACAATTTAGCAATTTAGGAAAATTTAGCTTACCCAATTCACCTATAGCGCATGTCTATGGACTGTGGGGGAAACTGGTGCACTCGGAGGAAACCCAAGTGAACACGGGGAGAACATGCAAACTCCACACAGAAATGCCAACTGACCCAGCCGAGGCTCAAACCAGCAACCTTGCTGTGAGGCGATCGTGCTACTGACTTCGCCACCGAGATGCCCTTCTCAGATAATATACTAAAATATTATCTTTTGATGTGTTTTTTTTTTAAAGGTTACATGTTGTTAATTGCAGAATTCCTCAATTAAAAAATAAGAGAAAAAAGAGATAAAGACTCGGACAGGTAATGAGTAATGCAAAAGTAACTCAAAAGTAATGTAAGGATTACTAAATAATGCAACTAGTTACATATTTGGGGAGTAACTCAATATTGTAATGCATTACTTTCAAAAGTAACTTCCCCAACACTACTACTGGTGATATAATATTTTGCTAAAATTGCTATTTTATTAGCAAAAAAAAATCAGTCATTATGTAACGGTCATATTAAAAGATTAAGTTTTTCAAAGGCTTTGAATGACCTCATTATAATAACTCATTTCTAAAAACCTCATTCGATAATCTCTGATCTCCACCATAAAGTCTAGCTCTGTGTTCGCCTTTGGGGCTGCTTTAGCCAATAGCAGAACAGCACCTACAGAGGAGGCGGGTACAAAGATAGCAAGGCCACATTTGATTGGCCAAATTTGGTTAAACAATTTATGCATGATAAAACAGTCGTACTTCGCGCCTCCTTGCAATACGCATATGCATCACGATAACGGTCATTTTTCGATTTGCGCTCCTAGATTCAGGTATGTTACATAATTGATTTCTAGTATTGAGGGATAAGCAGATGTAAGTGTTTGAGGAGATTTAATAATACGAGGAAAAGTATTGTTTTGTTGATTGTGCTGTAAATTAGTAACGTTAGGACTGCGAGATTAATTGTAGGCCTGTGTTTGTATCTCCAGCATGTGCTTTCAAAGGGAGGACGTTAGGTCTAACGTTACACTATTTACTACTACACAGCCAAAATGTATTTATTCGGACGATAATGACATCGAGTTCTTTGTGATATTACTTCTGTGAATACAGCAGCCCGTTTAAATAAATCCTTCTGTAAAATAATTCTAGTCACTCTAATTCAGTGAAAACATTTAAAGGGGTAGTTCACCCAAAATGAAAATTTACTTATTACTCACTCACCCTCAAGTGGTTTCAAACCTTTATGGGTTTCTCAAATGCTACTGATCACACAAGCGTGTTTAGATGTGTTGAGATTAATAATAGTTAATTAACAAATAAGTTAAGTTAAAGTAAGCTATGAAATCACGAAGTTTTAATGAATTTGCACAAAAGTACTGATGTCACGCTATTTCAAATGAGCAAATGTAAGCTTTCGACTATTGCTGCATGTTACATTTTATTTATCGCACTTCACTGCGATACAGTTATGCATATTTTATCATTCATTCATCATTCATTTTCTTTTCGGCTTAGTCCCTTTATTAATCCGGGGTCGCCACAGCGGAATTAACCGCCAACTTATCCAGCATTTGTTTTACGCAGCGGATGCCCTTCCAGCCACAACCCATCTCTGGGAAACACATCCATACACACTCATTCACACACATACACTATGGACAATTTAGCTTACCCAATTCACCTGTACCGCATGTCTTTGGACTGTGGGGGAAACCGGAGCACCCGGAGGAAACCCACGCAACCACGGGGAGAACATGCAAACTCCACACAGAAATGCTAACTGGCCCAGCCGGGGATCGAACCAGCGACCTTCTTGCTGTGAGGCGAACGTGCTAACCACTCGGCCACCGTGGCGCCCCGCATATTTTATCATGATAATGGTAATTTTTCTAAATGGTAATTTTTCTAAATCACTATAATAGTGAGCGATGAGCAGATGTATGTGTGTCAGGAGATATAATAATACGAGGAAAAGTATTGTTTTGTATATTAGATTGTGTTGTAAGATAGTAGGGCTGTGAGATTAATTGCAAGCTATTTTAGTGCATTTAGTCAGTGAAGATGGTGTATCTACAGCATGTGCTTTCAAATAAGTGAGTTAACGTTAGAGTATTTACTACTTACACACAGAGTTTTGTAAAATTAGTTCTGTGAAGACAGCAGCCCTTTAGTTTATCCATTAATTATGCCTATGTGTAGTAAATGCTAACTATAGACGTCAATATGTCACAAATAATGCTGTGTTTTTACTTCAAACTCACTTCATAACTTGAGTCGAGGGTTTGAAATAAATACTTCTGTAAAATAATTCTGGTCATGCTAATTCAATGAAAACATTTAAAGGCGTAGCTCACCCAAAAATGAAAGATTACTTATTGTTTACTCACCCTCAAGTGGTTGCAAACATTGATGGGGTTTCTTAATTGCTACTGATCACACACAAAGTCCCTTTAAGGCAAGTCATTTCACTTGGCGGACTTCTTTGAAACACCTCTTGGGCAGTATGCTCGGGCATTCTGTCTGAATGGGGACACATCAAATTCTCTACGATTACATTACATATTTGGAATCGCCAATAAAATGAAACAACAACAGTCTCGTAAGTTTTGTTTCTAAACGTCTGAATCAAACAAAGTCGGCATATTTTCAGCTTGCCCAAGCTAATGGGTATGCGCACTTAAAAGGAAACAGATCACGACACCAATCTAATTTATGGCCATTCTACACATGATCATCCTCTTAATAATGCCTCGTCCCATCACGCTCTTCTGAAGTAATCCTGGTAACTTGGTCTTGATGGTGAATCTCCTCCAGGAATGACAATGACTTTTTGTTCACAAGTTTGTAGGCGTTTGTGTAGTTGCTGCTATCATGTGATGTGAGTTTGACAGGACGCACTGTATCTCGCGTATGTTTCATACAGATTACAAAACCGAAAAACTTTTGTTTTCAAGTGCACTTGGTTTGTTTAAAAGTACAGATGTCAAGCTTTATCTGGATATATTTCTTATGTCTGTGAAGGAAGTATTCACTTAGATTTTATTGTGTTTGTTAATCACCAAACTGTCGTAAAAGCACACGTCTGGTCCAAGCTTTGCCCCCGGCGGTCGTAGCGATCGATGATTGGCTACAGTGCTAGTAGGCGGGGCTTCATTCGCCATATTGACCATTACACTTTACGCCAATCAAAACTATACGAGTGAAATGTCTTGTGTATTCTGTAGTCTTTGTCACAAAACTGTGTTTAGATGTGTTGAGATTAATAATAATAAATAAATAAATGAAGTTAAAGTTAGCTTTGAAATCACACAGTTGTAATGATTTTGCTCAATAGTACTGTTTTTACTCCATTTCAAATGAGCAAATGTAAGCTTTTGACAAGGGCTGCACGATATTGGGAAAATCTGACATTGCTATATTTTGTATTTCTGCAATATATTGCGATGTAAATACAACTTTATTTGGAAAGAATTCTTCATTTTAGATTGATTAGGGGGATTTTAGTAGGGGAGTGAATCTCCAATAAAATATAACAAATACCTTACAGTCATGGATAAATCCAACATAGCTAAGATGAACATGAATTATAGACTTTCTGAACAGTATTTAGGTACAGATATTGAATAATCATCACTGCATAGTCTTTATTGTTTATAATGTAATCTTTATTTAAGTTTTTAAACATTATAATTTCTGGTGGCCGGATGTTTTAAACTCTAAAATGTTAAAATATTTACACAATCACAGGCCTTAAAGGGATAGTTCACCCAAAAATGAAATTTACTCACCCTTCAGTCTTTTCAAACATTTATGGTTTATTAAAAGATCTTTTTTTTGGAACAAGTGAAGAGTAAAACCAACCATAAACTCGTAAACAAAGGCACACATGTTTAATTTGTCTGTCATAATCGACAGCTCTATCTTTGAATTAGGATTGTGTGTGTTTTAGTGTGGCTGGACTGTTGAATTGAGCCATTGGCATCTGTTTCATAGTGCTGTTTTTTTACCTGTATGTCTGTCCTCTAGTTATACTTTTATTGTCCTGGCCTTTATTTCCATAGAGTCAGGTACTAAACAGGAGAGTCTGGAATTACAGCATGTAGACTGGACTCTAGAGGCCTCGACATATGGAAAGTCTTTCAGAATGTGGAGAAGGAAAGAATGACATGAGTTGTACCTCATCAATGGAGTTCACACAGACATTCCATCAGCGGGAGCTCAGAGACAACCAGCAGCAAACAAAAGATCCCCTTACTTTGTCTGTGTGTGTACGGGGTCAATGGCGTGGGATCTGAGACAACCCAGGTAGATTCAGATTTGTTGGATTTTCGTTTCACATTGTTATGTTTTTCCATTTTATTCATTACAGTACAATTACATTATACAGTTTTACTACTAACACAATTGCATTTTAAGCACGCTGTTACTTTATTGCTTTAAGAAGTTATTATTAGAGTACAGTAATATTTAATAGTAAATCCATTTCATCTTTCTGTCATCAGTCCTTCAGGTTAAACCAAAATATGATTCTGATATATACCATCTATATACCATCAAGTCACTTCAGTTATGTGCGTATTCAATTTTTTATGACAATATGGTTTTATGAAATAAATTGTACAATGTATACCACATAATATACATAAAATGTATTGGCAAAGCAGTTATAAAGTTTACATAAGACAAAAAAACAAAAAAAAACATACATGTATAATTTAAAAACAGTAAATAGTAATAGTAAAAAAAATTAAGATTTTTCTTTTAACTAAAAGAAGACTTTTTTCCAACACATTTCTAAATGTAATAGTTTTAATAATTAATCTCTAATCACTGATTTATTTTATCTTTGCCATGAAGACAGTAAACAATATTTGAGTAGATATTTTTCAAGAAACTGCTATACAGCTTAAATTGACATTTAAAGGCTTAACTAGGTTAATTAGGTTAACTAGGCAGGATAGCGTAATTAGGCAGGTTATTGTATGATGATGGTTTGTTCTGTAGACTATCGGAAAAAAAATAGCTTTTAGGGGCAAATAATTTTTTTAAAAATTGCTTTAAAAAAAAATAAAGACTGCTTTTATTCTAGCCGAAATAAAACAAATAAGACTTTCTCCAGAAGAAAAAATATTATCAGACATACTGTGAAAATTTCCTTGCTCTGTTAAACATCACTTGGGAAATGAATTCAAAGGAAAAAAAATCAAAGGGGGGCTAATAATATAAACAGTAGGGGAAATAAGTCTTCAACATGTCACCATTTTTCTTAGAAAACATATTTCTAAAGTTGCTGTTGACTTGAACTTTTCACAGGATGTTGATAACATTTCAGAGATAACAGAAATTCATATATGAAAAGAAAACAAATCTAGTTTACAAATGAAGTTTAAGCTGTAGAATCAAGCTGTAGAATGGCCCATCCAATCACTTGACTTGAATTCAATGTAAAATACAAAATAAACATCAGTTTGGATAGCTGGGCTTGTTTATGCTGGGCAATTAAATAGGTACATCCCTAGCAGATCTCTCTTTTAAATAATATTTATCTTTTAAATTAATATATGCAATCCTATAGCATGCAAAACAATATGAAGATATGTGCGTATATACATCACATTAGTCAGTACCGAAGCCAAAACTGCAACTGATTAACAAATAACAAGATCACGGTGTTAAACAATTGTACAGCCAAACTAATATGTTTGTGAAAAATGTGAAATAAAATAAATATATAATGAGGAAAAATCAAAAAGAATCATAAAAATGCAGAATTTAATTGGAATTTTGTAGTTTGTAATTTTTTTTGCAACACTTAATTTGAATTAAACTGTATTATCTTTCTATTCTAAATATAGTAGCTAGCCTCACACTTGTTTTAATGAGAATGACTATTTATTAAATCCACTAAAATATATTGTCTATATTCTCTGAGAAATAGATAAATCAAAATCCCTAATTGTTAAAAATTAAAACATGGAGGAAAACCTGTGATTATTCCTTGAAGTAAAGGAATCTGATTTAACAAAGTGTACAGTAATACTTTTAATTGATCAAATATTTGACTAATTCTGTGTTAAACAGGTTTCTACATACAGTACCTAAAATCCGGTTGCGATTTGGCTTTGATTGTATTAATAGTATTTAGTATTAATGAGATTGGAACATGCTGCCTAACAAAAGGTCTTGCATGAGAAGGCAGTGTCCTCACTTTCTCCATCCCAGATTGGAAGTGCTCTTATTGGGGAGGGTGTCCTCAGATACCCCTCTTTAATTCAATTAGCTCCAGTAAACCATTCTTCTCTGCCATTATCTGTTTCAGATTAGTGCCGCAAAGGTTCAAATCTATTAAATCAACCGTTAATAGAAGCGGATCTGATACACTTTAGACTGATTGATCGCTGATTTGAAATCACAATGATCTGGTTTATGTGAGGATAATCAAATAAAAACAAATTCCTCACCTTTCATTCGCCTAATTCTGTTTCAGTTCAAGCAGGAAATAAATAAATAAATACTAATACTTAGATTTTTTTATTTATTTATTTATTTTCACTTTAGAATAAAGTTTTAATATAAATGTTTGATGTTATAATATATCAAATTTAAAACTCATATATAAAACTGTGTTACCTGCTGAAAAAAAACAGCTTAAACCAGCTGGTTGCCTTGTTTTAGCTGGTCGACCAGCCTGGTTTTAGAGAGGTTTTGGCCATTCCAGGCTGGATTACAGCTATTTCCAGCCTGGTCTTAGCTGGTCAGACTGGGAGATGATGACCAGCTAAAACCAGCTTGGAAAGGCCAAAACCCCTCTGAAATCAGGCTGGCCGACCAGCTAAGGCTAAGTTTTTTTTTTCAGCAGGGTTGCTAGGGGTTGCTGTTGTTAGGTTGTTGTGGGTGGTGGCCAGGGTGTTGCTATGTATTTTCTGCAGTTTGTAGAAATTTCAGTGTTTTTTCTTTATGAGCTTAATAGTTTTAGAGTGTTTGTCCAATGTTAATATGTTGCTATGCAGTTGCTAGGGTATTTAGTGTGTTTTTAGCGAGTTGCTTGGATGTTTATAAAGGTGTTGAGAGAGTTGTCCAGATTAGATTTTAATATGTTGCTATGGAGTTGCTACAGTATTTACTGTGTTTTTAGGCAGTTGCTATGCTATTCTTAGGTTGTCCAGTGTGGTTTGTAATATGTTACTATACAGTTACTAGTGTGTTCAGTCTGGTATTTAGTAGGTTGCAAGAGCAATCAAAACAGCAGTCGCTATGGCATTTACAGGTTGTTTATCCAGTTGTTAGGGCAATCAGTGTTTAGCGAGTTGTCAAGCAGTTGCTAGAGTAC
Source organism: Danio albolineatus (assembly GCA_903798035.1). Taxonomy (NCBI): domain Eukaryota; kingdom Metazoa; phylum Chordata; class Actinopteri; order Cypriniformes; family Danionidae; genus Danio; species Danio albolineatus. The sequence continues at coordinate 10,502,666 of CAIGQQ010004837.1, forward strand.
TTTTTAAAATGTTACTATGCAGTTGCTACGGTTTTTAAAATGTTTTTAGCAAGTTGCTTTGCTATTTTTTGGTTGTCCAGAATAGTTAGTAATATGGTACCAGTTACTAGGGTGGTCGTTTTGCTAGTAAGTTCCAGGGGTAAATAGATTCACAGTGGTTGTTTATCAAGCAGCGTGTGTTTTTTTGGTTTGCAGTTGCTTGGGTGCTTATTAAGGTTTTAGTGAGTTGCTAAGCTGTTGCTAGGGTGTCTAGAGTAGTTATTAATATCCTATACAGTTGCTGGGGTATTTAGTATCTTTTTCACTGAGTTGCTATGCAGTTGTTAGGTTGCCCAGAGTACTTTGGGATACATATACCAATTACTACGGTGGTCGGTTTGGTTTTTGGTAATTTGGTAATTAGATTTACAGTGGTAGTTTATCAAGTTGCGTTGCAGTTGCAAGGGTTATCAGATTGTATTTTGATGAATTGCTACCTAATAACTATGTCATTTACAGTGGTTGTTTATCCAGTTGCTAGGGTGATCAATTAGTGATCAACAGTTATTAATATGCTATGCAGTTGCTTAGGTATTTTAGTGTTTTTTTTTTTTTTTTTTTTGTAGTGAGTTGCTATGCAGTTGTTAGGTTGTCCAGAGTAGTTTTTAATATATTACCAATAACGAGGGTGGTCAGTTTGGTATTTTATAGGTTGTGGAGTTGATTAGATTAGTTTTTAGTGAGTTACTATGCGGTTGTTAGGTTGTTCAGAGTACTTTTTAAATGCTGCTATGGAGTTGCTATGGCATTTAGTGTCTTTTTATTGAGTTTCTTTGCAGTTTTAAGGTTGTCCAGAGTAGTTTGTTATATGTTACCAGTTACTAAGGTGGACTCTTTGGTATTTGTAGGTTGCGGGGGTGATTAGCTTGGTTTTTAGTTAGTTGCAGTGGAGTTGTTAGATTGTCCAGAGTAGTTTGTGATTTGTTACTATGCAGTTACTAGGGTGGTCAGTTTGGTAGGGTTCAATTTGTAGTAGAGTTGCTTTAGCGTTTTCATTCTGGTCTCTATATTTTGCTCCTGTCTGACTTAAGTTCAAGTCACAAAAATCACAGGTCTAATCAATGAAGTTAAAATCACACCTATCCTCAACAATCTGAGGTAAGACAAATTACGTCTGTAGCTCAAATTGAGCAGGACAGGTTATGGCCCAAAAAATGATTTAAAAATTCAGCTGACAAAGGACAATGAACAATACTGAAACAATGAACCCGACATGCAGTAACAAAGAAAGCTTTTAAAGTCTTTAAATCCCCCTCCTCCTCACGTACACACACACACACACCTGGTTTATAAAGTGTTTATGTGTAACCAGGTAGCTGACTGACAGGAATGCCAGAGACGTAGTCATAGTCTCTCATTAGGCTGAGAGAATGACAGAGGTCCAATACCAGAACATGCAGACACACAATGGCTTTTTAAAGCATATGTTTCCAGTGTTTTCTTTATTGTAGGGTGGTATAATCAGATCTGTCTGCTTTGCTGTGATAAAGTTTCCTCTCCATCACAATCATGCAGGCGTGTGGAAGAATCCACATACGCAGCGGGTTTTAAAGCAGAGTGTCCCAGCTGTTAAACCAAACACAGTCAAAATCATCTTTCTGTTTAGCTTTATACTATCCAACAGATAAACACAAAGCACTCGTATCAGATATCAACTGTGTAAGTTTACACTGTCTGACAGGGAGACTTAAAGTGTGTTTTCCTGTGCATCAATATTATTTTAGTATCTGTGTACTATTATAGTTGTTATTCATATTTTGAAACATTTTTAAAAGATTTTTTTAGTACTTTTAACCTGATTGTTAATAGCATAAGTCCACAAAGTTTAAGCATTGTCATGTATTAATCTTATTTTATTGCCATGGATGCCAGAGGGTATTAATTGAGAAGAATGAGTTGAAACAGTAGTCAGTAGGTTTTTTACTTCTGGTGACACATACAAGGGAAGAAGTGTTTCACTCTTGCCTCACAACTGTGTTTAAACCTTTAAAAAAAGTTATTTTTGCATAATAGATCTTTAAATGACCTCATTTGTTGACATGATACTGGTAAAATGTATAGCTTATGCAAATATATCCAAATCACTATGATCAGACACTTTTTTTTTTAGTGCTGTTTTCTCACTTCTGTCATGTTTGTAATGTTACAGAGAGGAAAGAGCGCAGCACATATTTTCATCTAAACGTCACTTTCAACTATGTGAACGGCGTTTTCATCATCAGTGGTTTTCATCATCAGTGCATCGCTACAAAGGTATTTCAAACTCTATTTTTTTACTTGGTTCCAATCAAAGAATGAAAAAGCGCTTCGCAGAGAGCATTGAAATATGTTTAGTCTCTTGTATGTTACATGTGTATGATTACTGCAATTAATTTAATGACCACTAGTGTCGCTAATAGTAGTGATAGAAGTCAATTCGTTTAAAATCACGGAGGATCAACTTTTTATTAAGAACGTTTTGTTCACTTTAAAAGAGCTAATTATTATTTTGCACTCACTTGCTAATAGAGATCAGATATCTGATACGAACAGTTTCTTTGGACGGTTTGGTAATATGAAATGCCGTGGTTAATTTATGTCACTTAATTTCTAAACAACTGGTTATTAATTACTCAATACATATTATTATCTTTCATATTATTATCTTTCATATCATTTTATTGTCACTGCTTTGTATTAGATAGCATTGATCCACAAGTCACAAGTGCAGATTTGTTCTATGTGTCTTAAGAATATCTAAATAATTAAGTCTTATAAACTCCGTGGGGAAACTGAATTATGTTGTCCACAATGGGAGGTTTTGAGCGCCACTCTGAAGACATATAAACTGTTAATAGGTTCATTGTGTGTAGGGATTCATTTTATTCATTCATTCATTTTCTTTTCGGCTTAGTCCCTTTATTAATCCGGGGTCGCCACAGCGGAATGAACCGCCAACTTATCCGGCATTTGTTTTACGCAGCGGATGCCCTTCCAGCCACAACCCATCTCTGGGAAACACATTCATACATTCCCATTCGCACACATACACTACGGACAATTTAGCTTACCCAATTCACCTGTACCGCATGTCTTTGGACTGTGGGGGAAACCGGAGCACCCGGAGGAAACCCACGCAACCACGGGGAGAACATGCAAACTCCACACAGAAATGCCAACTGGCCCAACCGGGACTTGCCCCAACCGGGGATCGAACCAGCGACCTTCTTGCTGTGAGGCGAACGTGCTACTCACGCGCCACCGTGGCGCCCTATGGATTCATTTTATTTTAGTTGTAAATAAAATGCTTTTATTTTTATTTATTTATTTTTTATTCTAAAACCTGAGGGTGTTTTAGCATATCTAAGGACATCTGATTGACAGGTAAACTGCATGCTCTTCTGGAGGGCTGAAATCTTATAGTTATATTCGAGTACAGTTTAAAGTTTACATACAACATGCAAATGCATTTAAAGCACCCTATATTCTTACGTGTATCATTAATAAATTTATTGCACATACTGTTTAGGTATGAGATAAAAGAATGGGAAAAGGATTGAAACGACAACATTTCACTGTGACTACATAATAAAATGTACATTTTCCATGTTAAAAATGAGGTTTCAAACTAGCTATCCATGACAGCGATGTGCAAAGTTACTATTTTTTGTGACATTGTTGCTGAACAACCGCTACTATAACAGTGATCACCTCAGGTACTGATTATGTGCTTTATTCTGTGTTCAAAGAACGCTCCACTTCCTATGGAAAACGACTCATTTTACAAGTCATCTAGAGTTAACCAGTTGAATTTTAAAAAAAATTTTTTAATCCTCTCAGCTGATCTCCGGGTCTGGCAGGAGTACTTTTAACTTAGCTTAGCATAAATCATTGAATCACATAAGACCATTAAAAATAAGTTTTAAAATGTAAATTAGAAAATAAAGTTTTAATTTTTTTTTAAATTTAAAACTTTACATTTCTGTAGCTACATTATATACTAAGTAAAATGAAACGTTGCTAGTTTCTAGGCTGATATGGCACTGCACCTTCTGCGGCCATGGTATGGCATCAAAAAAGAAGAGAGAAAAATATATATTTTAAAATTTTTTTAGCGAGATCATAATGGTCTAATGCGATTCAATGATTAATGCAAAGCTAAGCTAAAAATGCTCCTGCCAGACTTGGGGATTGGCTGAATGCATTCAGAAATGGTCAAACTCAACTGTTTAACTCTTGGGGAGTTGTAAAATGAGTCTTTTCCAAAATAAAATGTGTAGTGTTTCTTTAAATGTTAACACTTGAATAGTTTGAATGCCATTTTTCATCACATCTGTTGAAATTCTGAGAGCGCCAGCAAGTAGTTAACTCATATCTTGAAAATAAAATAACTGGCAAACATGCAGTTTAAACATGAACAAACTAGGGTTGGGTAGATTAACGATGCCATCGTCCATAGCCAATGGCTGATAGACATCACGATGCTGAGCTGGCATCACAATGCTCTGTCTCGACCCCGTTGCAGCAGCAACCCGTTCACGAAAAGTACACACTTAACATTAGGCCTCATTTACACTAATGCGTCTTAGTTTTAAAATGACATTTTAGAGAGAAAACAATCTACACCCACACTGACGTTTCATCTAGCATTTCTGGACAGCCCTCTGTCCACACTGTACCGCTATAAATGCACTTCACGTGAACACACACACACACACACACACAGATACAAACTCTGTCATGAGCTCCAGGCAGTCAGCGGGTGCTTTGAGCACAAAACCCCAGAGAGCAGTGCACGTCGGACAGTTTATCAAGGATCTACCACTGGATCGTCCATCTCAATGTTTCACATTAGACATCGTACGATGGCAAATTGGTTGACATCGCCCAACCCTAGTGCAAATCAACAACGTTAGTCACTCAGTATGTACTTTTAATAATGTTTATGAGGTTTAATGTTGATCTATTAGATTATATTCCTGTCCGTTTCTTTGATAGTGCAGTGCACTGTTCTACGCTTCTGAATATCTCTGCTATTGAATTGTTTCTGTCGTGTTGTGCCTGGTGGAAAGAAAAATGACTTTTCTCTAGAATTTTCACTTCTCGTGTTGTTAGGAAATAGTTTTAGGAATTGATTCTCTTGATTAATTCATAATGAAACCAGGAATCGGAATTTGTTGCAAAAATGTTGAATTCAAACAGCCCCAGCATATAACAAGGATTTCCGAATCCTATTTAATCCTTTTAATAAAACAAGAACCACAAGTAGGAAATAGGAGCAGTCAGTAAGTGAATACAAGTGTTGAGAAACGCAAAAAGACCATGGTTATTCAAGGCACCACCAGTATTGTCCACCTACAGTTGAACCTATGTTTAGGTGGTCCAGTATTATCCTCAGTCAGGACATATAAATGAAGAATAAGAGTAAAACTGATTAGAAACCCAGTAGCTAAGTAGCAAAAGACCTAATAATGAAAAATAGGGTTTGAATTTGATTAAAAAAAGATAAAATCAGACTGAAGTTGAGCAATGCGGTTGGAGGCAGAAAACAAAGAGTAGACGTGTGTAAGAAACCACGAGGGGGTGTGTGCATATGTACATGTACGTGTGTGTGTGTTCAGTATGTGAGGGGTTGATGTATAAAGGGGCCCCACGGCAGTCTGGGGGATAATACTCAGCAGATGTGTCCTTATCTGACTCTGAGAGGGGTAGAGCTGAACTCAGACGTAGGGGAGAACGGCAAGAGAGCTGCTTATAAGCATGCGTGTCTGCGACCAACTGACCATTTCAGAATTACACTTAAAGAGATAGTTCGCCTAAAAATGAAAATTCTGTCATTTTTTAATTCACCTTTCACTTGTCACAAACCTGATTTTCTTCTACTGAACATAAAAGAAGATATTTTGAAGAAAGTAACCATGTTACCGTTCAAAGATATAAATTATGCTTCCACAAATCTTGAATAAAACATTTGTGAATAAAGCATTGTTTCTATCTTAATGTCTTAAATTTCAAAAACAAAATTTTCGGCCTTAAAGTCTTAAATTGAAATGATTGAAAACATTTAAAGATTGTCTTGTAGGTCTTAAATCCCTTTAAACAGGTCAATTGTTGTACAATTGTTCTGTAGGTCTATTGGAGACATTCAGAAATATTTCTAGCTAATCTAATACATGTTGGAGACACACTTGTTACATACATGCACTAAATCTCACTTCAGCAGCACTTAGTTGAGAGCGCACAAGAAAATCTGCACTTGAACAGTATATATTTGAGGGTGTGCAAGACGGAAATTTGCGTGCACGTATTACATGAATGATAAAACAGTTTATTTTAGTTGTATATTTTTCTTGATTATATTTACAGATGGTTATGCATGAAAATACTCACATGCTAATACAGAAATGCACTGCAAATAGTACAGACCACAACGAAGTGCAGTTTATTTCTAAACTAATTTCGAGAGGATCACGTGCTTATGATTGACACGGCTGGCCCAGAGTCAAGCTAATGCACAATCCACCAATCAGACGATTCCCAACTTAGTATAAATAACCAAAGCATCTTACCTTAGACATCTTCGTCTTGAAGAATCCCCCCTTTCACCCCCTCTCCTCCCTTTTCCTCTATAGGGCAGCACGGCGGCCCAGTGGATAGCACTGTTGCCTCACAGCAAGAATGCCTCTGGTTCGGGCCTCTACCCAGCCATTTGACATTTCTGTGCGGAGTTCATGTTCTCCCCGTGCTTGCGTGTCTTTTCCCCGGGTCCTCTGGTTTCCTCCCACAGTCCAAGACATGAGACATAATTAAATTGACTAAAACAAATCAGCACCATACCCAAATTCCACCAGCAGCATACCCTCATAGCAATTTATAAGCAGCAGGAGGGTGGGGGGTTCTCGAGATCTACCTGAGCTCAAACTCCCCTCTCGCCCTGCAAATGGGATGGAGGTCCAGGCTCGAGGATCTTATGAGCTCAGGGCTCTCTCCCAGGACAGCATGCCAAACTAGCTTTATTATCAATCCTCAGCTAAGTGTGAACTCTTGAAAATATGTCGGGGGACCCCAAAAAGTTTGTTTATTGAATCTAATAAACAATCTATAGAGATATTAGGTCATCTGGTGAAATTGTATTCATATTGCAATATGTTTCGCAAAAAAACCAAAAAACTAACATTAGAATGATTTTTGCAATATCATGCAGGCGTCATTAAGTGTATTCACTTATTTTTTTTTGTCAAATAAAATGAATTCATGATATTTTTATGCGATTATTACAAAATGTACATAAAAATTGGTGGATAGAAGAGATTTTGGTTTGGAACCACTTGATAAGAAATGATTTTTGGGTGAACTATCCATTTAACATAACAGCACATTGCAAACGGCCAGACTGACATTCCAAGCAATTCCCAATGTGATAATTGGTGAATAAACGTGAAGGGGTGGGAAATGCAGTTCCAGTAAGTCGGTGGGTCACCTCAGAGGCTCAACACCATACGCATCATTAATTCAGCCAAGCATCTGGCCTCTTAAAGCACTTTTCAAGCCTGAAGGCCCAACAAGTGGTCCGACAAAGTCTGTTGTGCAGCTTCTTCGGCTGCCAAGTCCTACGTTTCAGCTCTTTTAGGGTAAAAATTATCAAAGCCCAGCAAGTCGGATGCTTTTATCAGAGGCCAAGAGGAGATGACAAGGCTCTTGAGGTGGTAGGCCACCCTTTCATTAACAGTAAGGCCGAAACCACTGATAAACAGTCATTAAGCTTTGAGCTAGCTAGCTTAAAGCTTTGCTTGCTAGCTAGCTTTAAAAAAAAAAAATCCAGCAATCGGTTTGTAGCCACATGAAACTTCGGAATAATCAGACATATTTAAAGGCTAGTCTTAAAGCACACTTCAATAGCAGGAACAAAAAACAATTTTGGTTGGAAGGCGATCCGCACTGTCAAGCGTTTTAAATCATTTTGATACATTCAGTTGAAACAGCTGCACACACGCCAATAATTTGGCTGCCGCTTTTCTCTGAATGGATGTTAGATGTGGTTTTGGAAAAGGGGAGGGTGGGTCACAAAGTTCCTTTCGCTTGGTGTTGTTTTCCTTCAACCCTTACGTGATCTTTGACTCAGACTCCCTCTGTTCTGTGTGTGTTTGCCTCTAAATATAGTCGGGATCCTAATCAGACGCGTTTTGGTTACAAATTGTCCAAAAATACTGCGGCAGTCATGTGGTGCTCATCTGAAGCAGGACGCGGGACGTTTCGGGGGTAATTCAGTTTCAGTGTGTGTGACTCAGATTAGGTAAAGGGATATGCTCCACAGAATGCAGGCATTCAGCTCCAGTCGTAAACACAGGATTAGTGCGTAGTCTGAAGGGGTGATATGTATCGCAGTGAGGACAGGGTTTGGGAAGACGCTTATTTGGTTGAGACGGGATGTTCTTTCACCTCAGAGGGTCAGCAAAACTGAAAGATCCAGCTTAATCCAAGATATCCTGTGTAAAGACTCATCTCCCCTCTTGTATTGTCTTTTATATGATTTATTTTCTTATGAGGAGTGAAAAGGAAACACAAACAGTTAAAAAATGTAAAAAATATTTTAAAAAATTGCATAATAGTACAGAAATACATAATATTACGCTATGATGTTTGTGCATCATACATGGATATTAGTCTTTTGGCAAAAAATATCATATTGTATTTTAGTCAATAATTAAATGTAAGTATATTACAGTGCCTCTGCTTTATTGGTACGGTTGTTAAAATTAAAATTTGTAAGTATTGTTGCTGTTTTTTCATTATTAGTTTAACTTCACTGTGTAAAGAAATGGTGGCACGGTGGCTCAGTGGTTAGCACTGTCACCTCACAGCAAAAAGGCCACTGGTTCAAGTCCAGGCTGGACCAGTTGGCATGTGTTGGTGTGGGCTTCCTCCGGGTGCTCTGGTCTCCCCCACAGTCCAAAGACATGCACTACAGGTGAATTGGATAAACTAAATTGACCATAGTGTATGAATGTGTGTGTAAATGCGAGAGTGTATGGGTGTTTCTCAGTACTGGGTTACAGCTAGAAGAGCATCCACTGCATAAAACGTATGTCAGATAAGGTGGCGGTTCATTGCACATTGGTAACCCCTGATAAATATGGGACTAACCTGAAAGAAAATGAATGAATGAATGAATGAATGTTTAATGAAATACAGGAATGGAATCATACAAATTGTGCATCCAAATTGGGTGGAAGTGATGTACAACTTCAATCCACCCCAAAGTTTATGTTTAGAAATAAAGTGAAAAATAATTTGTAAAATAGTTGTTTTGTTCAAAGATTAACATTCAAAATTGTCACACGATGCTTAATCTGTTGAAATAAAAAGGATCAGTGGTAGTCTGAAAAATGCAGATAATATGACTAGGTTCCTCAAATAAAAGTTGAAGTAAAGAAAAGATAAATATTTCAGCTATGCAAAATAATAAAAAATAAATAAATAAAAATTCAGACAGAGCTCATAAAAATATAGTATTTAACCTTATAGCATCTTCAATGTTCAGTTTTTCTTGTTGAAATTGTGACAGAAATAAGGATTAAAAAATAAAAATAGTAGTAATAATAATAATAATTTAGCTTTTATTTATAGAATAGTTCTAATAATTAGACAAGAACAGAATAATTACAAATAATAATATTAAAAATAATTAGAAAATTGTTGTTATTAGCACTGTCGCCTCACAGCAAGAAGGTCACTGGTTCGAGTTCTGGCTGTACCAGTTGGCATTTCCGTGTAGAGTTCGCTTGTTCTTCCCTTGCTGGCTTGGGTTTCTTCTGGGTGCTCCGGTTTCCCCCCACAGTCCAAAGACATGCACTATAGGAGAATTGAACATGCATGTACTAAATTGGCCGTAGTGCATGTGTAACCCTGCCAGTCCTACACCTGGCCTCTGTTACATATGAGCAGGGCTTGACATTAACATTTTTGATCACCAGCCACTGTGGCTAGCAGATTTCCAACATCACTAGCCACAATTTTGTTGTTGGTAGAATGTATTTTTATGCATACATTTGACTTTGCCAAAATTACTTCATTTAGATTTTGTGTTCTGTCCACATGCCTCCTCATTCATTTCACTTTTTGTGTGTGTTGTGTATGAGCTTGCTCAATGAGGATGAGCAAATCTGCATCGCATTGCAATTAGTTTTTTATTTCACATCACTTTTCACATTATTTCTTTGCCAAAAAATGTAAACAATGTGTAAAAACAAGCAAAATATAGCTGTATACGTGCGCTTCTTAATTCAGCAAAACCTTTCTTTGAAAATAATTTACATTTAAAAAAGAACTATTGTCATGTATCTAAAATATGCACAGTAATCTTGGCTAAAGGTCCCAGATCACCAGCTCACTGCACATAAATGGGGAGCTAATGTCATATTAAAGCAATGCTATTGTTTTAAAAAAAAACGATAATAAAAAGATATTAACAAAAATAACTGTAAGCAAAAGAAAGCAGGTAAAAAAACATGTGCTAATGAAAGGATGATCGCGCACACACGGGTAATGTTAGACCTGTTAACAAGCTGTTCAAAGAATAATTAAACCGAAAGCAGTGACTGCTGCTGCTTACAAAAGGATATTTTTGTTTGTTTGTTTGTTTTTAAATCTGGAGCTCTTGAAAGCAGCAGGACTGTAGGTGCTTGATCGTCGCTTTTTCGCACCCATTGCGTTTCCTCTAGGCACGGTTGCTTCGCGCAAGTAAACGGGAGCGTGCACGCTGATGTGATGTGCGCACGAGTGATCATCCTCTCATTAGGTATTCACCTGCTTTCTTTTGCTTGCATGAACACAATTAGTTTTGTCAGTCGTGTTGCTTCTCTATTCTAAGATCACATTTGCCCGAATATATGGCCATCCTTATTGTCGAACCCTGCATTGAAGAAAACTACCATTTAAAAATTATTTCCCACCAGCCAAAGTGGCTAGTGGGAGTGTCTGTCTAACTCGGGTGTTAATGTAAAGCCCTGCATATGAGTGTGTGTGTGATTGTGTATGGGTGTTTCCCAGTACTGAGTTGCAGCTGGAAAGGCATCCATTGTGTAAAACATATGCTGGAATAGTTAGTGGTTCATTCCACTGCGGCGAGCTCTGAAATAGTAACTAAACCAAAGGAAATGAATGAATGGATATTTATTAGTTTTTAAAAAAAAATTTATTATATGTTTTTTTCAGTTGGACAAGCGTTTAAATTACTAAAAAAAAATGAGAAACAATTAAGATTAGTATAAAACAATCATGAATTTACTTCTTTTTTTTCTTTTTTTTCTTTTTTTTTAAGGTTTTAAGGTTTACAATGCAAATCCAATTAGAACCACTTGTTTGGTAAACAAAGTAAGACTATCTACTAAAAGACAGAAATAATGACTCTACACACTGTATTGTATTTGCATAGAAATGCATAGAAAACTCCATTTTGGGCTAACAAAAATTTTTAGATTTATATTTTGTGCCTACACAGCAAATTTGAACGCGTGTACAATATGCATATTTAATACTGCAGAAATACAGTACAAGATTTTTATATTTTCTAACTTCACTAAGATGTCCTCCATCAGCCTGTCTGTTCTGTGTTTATCTCCTAGATGGCTACGGGTCATTAAAGAACAGTTGTAATGCTGCTAATACCCGAGGCCCTTCTGTCCTCACAGGACTTCCTCTCTGAGCTGTGTAATGTCAAAGGATGCCTCCGCGGTTGTGAACTATTGAGATTTACCGGGCACACAGGGTGCCGAGTCAGTTTAGGCCACGCGCACAATAAATCATCTGTGTGAATGTGTTTGTGCTGCAGTGGAAATGTCAGCGCAGTCCTCGATGGTAACGGCTCCGTTTACTGGACCATAGTCAATTAAGATTATGAGGATACGGTATACGCTGTTTCAAATGCTTTTAGGAAAGAGATCTTTTTGTAACACCCTCTCAACCCTGGACACAAGTGGCAGAATGCAATGCCTTAAAATCCAATTATCCACCAATTTCCAACACCC
>CAIGQQ010004837.1:10522010-10537478 GCA_903798035.1 Danio albolineatus
TGTGTGTGTGTGTGTGTGTGTGTGTGTGTGTGTGTGTGTGTGTGAGAGAGAGAGAGAGAGAGAGAGAGAGAGAGAGTGTGCGTGTCTGTCTGTGTGTGTGGCAGCGCATGTGAAATTGTATGTGCATGTGTGTGAGCATGTGAATTTATGTGTGTGAGCATGTGAGTGTATGTGTGAGCGTGTGAGTGTGTGTGTGTGTGATTTGTGTGTGTGTATATGTTTGAGCATGTTTGGGTGTGGGTGGGTGTGCGTGTGTGTGTGTGTGACAGAAATTAGTGTATGTGTGAGTTTGAGAGTGTGTGTGAGATTGTGTGTGTGTGTGTGTGAAAGAGGATGAACGTGGGTGCGTGCGTGCGTGCGTGCGTGTGTGTGTGTGTGTGTGTGAAAGATATTAGTATATGTGTGTGTTTGAGATTGTGCTTGTGTGTGTGTGTTTGTTTGTGAGAGTATAAATGCGTGTGTGTGCACGTGTGTGTGTGTGTGTGTGTGTGTGTGAGAGAGAGAGAGAGTATGTGCATACATGTGTGAGATTGCATGCATGTGTGAGACTGTGTGAGAATGTGTATGTGAGAGAGAGTGTGTGTGTGTGTGAGAGAGTGTGTTTGTTTGAGTGTGTGTGCATGCATGTGTGAGAGAGAGTGAGTGTGCATGTGGGTGTGTGGGTGTGTGTGCGTGTGTGCACGTGTGTGTGAGAGTGTGAGAGAGTTTATATATGTATATATATGTATATGTGTGCATGTGTGTGTGTGTGTGTGTGTGTCTGTGCTTGCTCATGTCGGTGGGTATGAGTGTGTTTGTGAGTGAGAGAGAGAGAGAATATATACAGTGTGTGTGTGTGAGAGAGAGAGAGAGGGTGTGTGTGTACATTTCGGTGTGTGTGAGAATGCATGTGTGCGCATGTCAGTGGGTGTGTGAGAGAGAGAGTGAGAGCGTAAGAGTGAGAAAGTGTGTGTGAGAGAGAGTGTGAGTGTGCATTGTATGGTTTTTAAGAAATACTACAATGCTGATTTGGTTTATGAGGACACATCCACCTATGGAGAGTCCTTATAAAGCACCAAAAACAGCATGAGTGTGTGTGAGAGAGTGCATGTGTGAATGTGTGTGTCACTGTGTGTGGGTGTGTTTGATTGACAGCTGTGGTCAAACAGCATGAGGGTAATTTGAGTCACTGATGGGTAGGCCAGGCCAGCAGAAGCTCTGCTTTTATATATCACACACTTGCAAAACTCTTGAGCAAGACTCAGTTTGGTGCGCTGGATACTGCAGCTTTTCCTTCAGGAGGTGCATTAGTGTAGAAATGGTTGTAATGCAGGGAACAAATATTTAGATTAGTTGAGTGATATATATATATATATATATATACACAATGACATTCACTGGTTTTGAGTAGTAAGTAGTTCACTAAAATTGAATATATCTTACAGACCTTACATGTTTACATACTGGAGGAATTAATACGAGACATTTATTTTGGATTTGTTCAATGTAACAATGTAACAAATGATCTTTGTTAAAATGAAACAATATGTATAAAATATATTAGAATATATATATAAACGGTGTCTCAAAAAAATCCAAGCAGAATTAATTCTGTCAGAATTTTGTATATATGTATGTATATACAATATATATATGTTTAGAATTCTGTTGTGGGTAACCAGAGCACCCAGAGGAAGCCCACTCCAACACTGGGAAAACACTGTCACCTCATTGCAAGTAGTCACTGGTTTGAGTCCTTGCTGGGCCAGTTGGCATTTCTGTGTGGAGTTTGCATGTTTTCCCTGTGTTGACGTGGGTTTCCTCCAGGTGCTCCGGTGTCCCCCACAGTCCAAAGACCGGTGACAAAATAGGTGAATTTAATAAGCTAAATTGGCTATAGTGTATGTGCGTGAATGTGAGAGTGTATGGGTGTTTCCCTATAATGATATATTCCCAGTACACATGATGGATAGGTTGGCGGTTCATTCCGCTGTAGCGACCCCTGATGAATAAAGGGATCAAGCCGAAGGAAAATGAATGAATTAATTCTGTAAGTGGAGTATAATTAAAATTAAATAAAACTAAACAAACATTCTTTGTAAGTTCACCACTGTATAAATAGCTGGGTTGTCTTCACATGTAAGACTTCAGCAGTAATCAAGCTTAATGCACATTAGGCTATTAAATCTCAAGAAATTCCCCTCATGCAGTGCATCGCTATACAGCAATTCACAATTCAGTCTCTTGACAGATAAGAAGGCATCATGAGAACAAGAAAGAACAGGGAAACATTTAATGGAGCCCTCGGGGAAAGGAGGAGCTGCTGCAAAGAATAGAGCAAACAACAATGTTGCCAGAGTAATGCACTCCACCTGAAAAAGGCTGAATGATTTATGGCCATTTGTAAATATATTTGAGGGTTATTCTTTAGTCTTCTTCACAGTATCATTGATATATTCCTGAAATGTTTCAGTGCCTATTTGTTATTCAGAATACACACAAATAATCTGGTGAAACTAAAGAAAATGGTTGTAACTTTTAAAATAGTTAAAACATCAAATTAAACTATTTTAGTTGAAAGACTACGAGTAAAGAAAGTAGTAAAAATGCTCCAATCTTTATTTAAAATGTAAAAGAGACATTTCGTTTCTATTTTCAGAAAAATTTATTCAAAATAAGGATCAACAGTTTGTTGAAACTACACTGTGTTTGTGAAACTACACTGTGCGCATGTATGTGTGTGTGTGTGTGTGTGTGTGTGTGTGTGTGTGTGTGTGTGTGTATGTTCATTCATTTTCTTTTCGGCTTAGTCCCATTATTAATCTGGGGTTGCCACAGCGGAATGAACCACCAACTTATCCAGCATTTGTTTAACGCAGCGGATGCCCTTCCAGCTGCAACCCATCTCTGGGAAACATCCATACACACTCACTCACAAACACACACACACTATGGACAATTTAGCTCACCCAATTCACCTGTACCGCATGTCTTTGGACCGTGGGGGAAACCGGAGCACCCGGAGGAAACCCACGCAACCACGGGGAGAACATGCAAACTCCACACAGAAATGCCAACTGACCCAGCCGAGGCTCGAACCAGCGACCTTCTTGCTGTGAGGCGATCGTGCTACCCACTAGGCCACCGTGGCGCCATGTATGTATGCATGTATGTATGTATGTATGTATAAATTAAATTTTTATTATTATTTTTATAATATTAATACTATTGTAAATGATAATAATTATTCATATTATTTTTATCATTGTCTTTACTATTATTCTTCTTATATTACTACTAGTATTAATTATTCATTAATTCATTTTTTTTTGGCTTACTCCCTTTATTAATCTGGGGTCGCCACAGTGGAATGAACCGCCAACCCATCCAGCATTTGTTTTTACGCAGCGGATGCCCTTCCAGCTGCAACCCATCACTGGGAAACACCAGCACACTCTCATTCACAAACATACACTATTGACAATTTAGCCTACCCAATTCACCTGTATCGCATATGTTTGGACTTGTGGGGGAAACCGGAGCACCCAGAGGAAACCAATGCGGGGAGCGCCACATACTGCGCCACCGAGTTGCCCACTATTATTATTATTAATAATAATAATAATAATAATAATATTAGTAATAAAAAAATAAAATAATAATAATAATAATAATTATTATTATTACTATTATTAAAATTGTTATTATTATTATTTTCAACGATAATAATAATAGTATAATATTAACAATAACTATTTATTATTTATTATTTATATCACTATTAATATTATTATTTAAAAATTATATTTATATTATGATCTTTATGATCTTTATTATTCTTCTCATAATACTACTACTATTAATAATTATAGTTATTATTATTATTATCAACAATAATATTTATAATCTTAATAATAATAATAATAATAATAATAATTATTATTATTATTATTTGTTATCACCATTATTGTTGTTGTCGTGGTTGTTGTTGTTGTTGTTGTTATTATTATTATTAGCATTATTATTAATTCATTTTCCTTGGGCTTAGACCCTTTATTCATCAGGGGTCACCACAGCGGAATGAACTACCAACTTATCCAGCATATGTTTTACACAGCAGATGCCCTTCTAGATGCAACCCAGTACTGGGAATCATCTATATGCACTCGTACACTACAGTCAATTTAGTTTATTCAATTCACCCGCATGATTTATTATTATTATTATTATTATTATTATTATTATTATTATTATTATTATTTTTATAGTATTTTGAAAAATAGTAATTCATATTTAAACAGTTTTTTCGCAATTTATATTCACACACAATCGTCGACTATTTTGATCAGTGCAACCACAGTTTGCAGAATCCTGTGACATTCACGTTTACACAGCTCATTCTGTTTTCACGAATGTCTTCAGGCAGAAATGATAGACTCAAGCATTGACATCCAACAATAAATCTCCAGAACTTTCAACAGAATTCTGCAGATGTTTTAACTCAGAAGGGAAGTAAAGATTTATACAAAAATCTACTTGAGAAGGAAGCACTAAAAATACTTTATTTCTCCAACTGTAAGTGTTTATGCACTGTGAAGGCATGATATCGATGTGTGCTGATGTGTGCCGAATTTATTCCCATTTAAAATGTAAATACAGAAGAGTAGTCGTGTAGTTTGTTTTTATTTTTTATAAAAGTAAAGTACATTATCATTATTACTTTGATGAACGTTCTACCATACATAGAAGTACGTAGTACATTCCAGTCACCATTTGTAAAACTGTACATTTTTGTTTCACACAAGATGTAGTCTTCATATTTATCAATTAGTATATCTGATTTATACACTGTAAAAGAGAAAAAAATCTGTTAATTGACAGGTTCGAGGGAGATACAGTGGCTAAGTGGTTGGCACTGTTGCCTCACAGCAAAAAGGTCGCTGGTTTGAGGCGAGGCATTTCTGTATGGAGTTTCTGTGTGCATGTTCTCCCCATGTTGGCGTGGGTTTCCGACTGGTGCTCCGGTTTCCCCCACAGTCTAATGATCTATACAGTAGGTAGGCCCACATGGAATCTGGAAGTTTCTTTGTTTACCAAATAAGTGGATCTAATTGGCTTTCCATTGTAAACATTAAATAAAAGTCTAAAAGGTATTGTTTTTTTATTTCATATATTAAGTTTTTCGTATAATACTCCCAAAATCATTCATAAATTTGTCTGCATATTCTGTCTGGCCCTAGCTATAGGTAAATTGAATAAACTAAATTGGCTGTAATGATAATAATAAGTTGGCCGTTCATTCCGCTGTGGTGACCCGTGATAAATAAAGGGACTGAGCCGAAGGAAAATGAATGATTTACCAGTTTCTGTGTTTTTGTGACTTATTTTTTAAGTGTTTTGCATTTATTTACAGTTGTGAATTGCATTATGGGATGTTGATCTCAGCTCTGTCGACTTTTGATGTTGAAAATTCAACTCTACAGTAACAAAGTGGCTTTTATTGTCATTTCTGTAGTTTGAAATAATGTATAAGAAATAATATATAGAGAAATAAGTCTGTAATATAACAGAAAATGTACTGGCAGTTTATTACAAGTAGGCCTGTCACAATAATCAATATATCGACTTATCGCACAATACATGGACATGACCTCGATGATTTTTGGTGATGCAATATATATCACCCATACGTAAAAACCAATTCTAGCTACATTTTAGCTGATTGCAAAACCTCTCTATCTCTATTGGAGGTGTCAGTGTCAGTATGATTAAAAAAAATTACCGTAAATGACTGAAGTATACATTGATGTTAGTGCCTGACAACTGAAAATAGATCTGGTAGCAGATATCACAGCCTCTGTTACTTTTTACCTCGCTTTTGTTAAATGTTTTTGTTAACATTTATTATTATTTGTTTTGGATATGCGTTTTCACATTCTAATTCCAATGCCTAATCATTACATTATTAAAATTACTAAATTAAATTGAAAATTCTTGAGAATAAAATATTATGTGTTCTTTTGAATAGTGTTCTTGCGTTATGATGCTATTATATTGCCATTCTGGCATTATATAATGAGTGGCCTAAAATGGTCTTAAAATGACAATAATATCGTTTTTTGTGATATATTTTGGTGCTACTGTATATATCGTACAACAAAAAAAAGATATCATGACAGGCCTAATTACAAGGTTTTTATTGCGTAATATACAACACCAACCTAGACAATATATCACTTTAAACTATTAAATATGTCAATAAAAGTCACTTTTTCAAACTTTTCAAGCATAAAAATTGTTGGTAGAAAGATCATCGTCCCATAATGCAATTCAAAAACGTAACTAAATAGGGAAAAATTAAAACATGAATCACAAAACACAGAAAAGTGCTAATTTACGGCTATTTTTTTAGTTTAGGTCATACACAATTCTGCTAAATCCATGTGCTTCCACTGATTCTATCAATTTTATGAATATATTCTGCAGAAATCATAGACTCAAGCATTGACAACCAGATGTAAATCTCCAGAACGTTCTTCATCGTGATCCAGCAGATGTTTTAACTTCATAGGGAAGTAAAGGTATATTGAAAACTACTTGAAAAGGAAACACTAAATATGCCTTCTTTCTCCAACTGTAATATGCACTGTAAATGCAATATCAGTGTGCTGTATGTGTGTCCTTCGGGATGGTGGGATGATTTCCAGGACGACCGCCAGGCATGTGTTACCCCTGGCCGGCGCACTTCAGTAACGTACACACACACACACACACACACACAGACGGCTGGTCTAAAGCGCGGCCCCAGCAGGGACAGCAGGTCTCAACATTCCTCTCCAGTTTCCCAGACAACCTCCATTGCCAACAACACAGTCCGGCTCTTTAACCCTTTAACACATTCCTGGTGGAGACACTTCCTCCAGCACGTACACACACACATGCATACACACACACACACACACACACACACACACACACACACACACAAACACTACTAGACTGTCAGATTCCAATAAATGGACTAACACATGGAGCATTGCTGCGAGCCGTCGAGGGAAAGGACTAGAAACACAATGATTTCACTGTGGCTTTACTCAAGCAGTTATAGAAATATTGTCAGTAAACACAGTCGTTTGGTGTTATGACTTATTAGTAGGGTATACATCTGCATTTGTTTTCAGCTTTTTGGTGCAATGCATTTCAAATCTATTTTTAGTGCTGAACAGTTTGAGCTAAATACTTAGTTGCATGATTATGTAGCAACTTTCTGTAATGCAAGTTTTTTTAAGGGGACCTAATAAACCCCATTTTACATGATGTAGAATAAGTCTCCTGATGTCGCTAGTGTGTGTGTGTGTGTGTGTGTGCGAAGTTTCAGCTCAAAATACCCCATAAATAATGTTTTATTACTCTTTGAAACTGCCTCATTTATGCTTTGATCCGAATTGTGCCATTTTGGTGACTGTGGCTTTAAATTTAAATGAGATTGTGCTCTTTTTCAAAAGAGGGCCGAGCTACAAATGCCTGTGTGTCAGCATAGTGGCAGATTCAAAACTCTAATGGTGGATGGCTGTTTATGCTAATGAGGGAGAGATCATCACTAATGGGCGGGGCTTTCCCCCTCTGATGGCACGTACAAAGGGGGAGTTTCAATTAAAATGTTTGTGCAGACTGTTATTATGAAGTGGGATTATGAACAAATGAACTGATTAATTTTTACCATTAGAAGCTGGTTATATTTACACAAATGAACTGATTAATTTTTACCATTAGAAGCTAGTTATATTTACACAACGTGCTACACGACTGTGTTTAAACACCTTATAAAAGTGATTTTTGCATGATAGATCCCCTTTAAAATGTATTTTTAAAATGCACAAATGATGCATTGTTTCTTTAAATATTTGCTAATTTGCATGCAGTTGTCCCACAAAGGTTTGAACAAAATTCTAAAGTCTTGTTTTGGTGGAGAATGGATGGAAATTGGTCCGAAATTCTTGTGTATTTACTTTTGGTACAGATTTTTAAAGAGTAGATTTGTTTTATGTATGAACATAAAAGCAGATGAATCCAGAGTATAGATATATAGTCATGTGATTAATCTTTGTTTTGACATAAGAAACGCTGGAATTGCTCTAATAAGTTTGACTACAACTGTGTGTGTGTGTGTGTATGTATATGTATATGTATATGTATATGTATGTATATATATATATATATATATATATATATATATATATATATATATATTAGCTAAATATAAATATATATTTAATAGCTAAATATGAATAAAAATCGAATACCACACATCTATCTGTCTGTCTGTCCGTCCGTCTGTCTGTCCGTCCGTCCGTCCGTCCATCCATCCATCCATCCATCCTTCTTTCTTTCTTAGCCCCCCTTGTTTATTTTTATATATAGTACACACACATATTATGTCAAAGCACACTTTTATTTTGGATGTGATTAGTCATGATTAATCTTTGCCCAGCACTAAATAAATAAAATTGATAAAGGGGAGACAATAAAAAAAAACTCATATTAAGAAAACATTTGTCTTTACAAATAAAAATACAGATTCTCTTACCTTTTTTAATTATTAAAAAAGTGAATCAAGCACTAGTAAGTGACTCTCTCACTAAAATAGCACAGCATCTAACTTCTGTAACTAATCATATTACAGCCTTGACATCTTAGTTTGTGGTGACCATATAAATAAATAAATAAATAAATAATAAAATATTAATTATATCTAAAAATATCCTAATAAAAATCTTAGTAAACATAATCATTCACAGTAATCCAAAATAACTAATAAAAATGTTCAATATAAGAAAAGTAAAGCAAGAGATTGACTGCTGCTAATTAAATGAAACTGTGCATTAAGTGATTTTCTTCCTCAGTGGGAGCATGGGAAAAGAATGTGTGTCTGGAAGTGTGTGTGTGTGTGTGGATGTGTGAGTTTCCTCTGCATTTTCACATGGTGCTTCAAATAGAAACAGCAATCAAAGACCTGCCGTAGCCTGTCACCTTTGACCTCTGAACTCTGACCCTCAATCTGACACTCATGTTGATGTGTTTTTCTTCAAAGTGCTCACACATACATACATATGCATACGCAAACTCACTAAACCAGCTGTGATTTATGGACTCTCACAGATTAATAGATGAAAACACAAACTTGAGTGCCAAATAATTAGCGTGACAAATGTCAACTCAAAGTGTATTGTCAAAACATTACAAACAAGTGAACATTTCACAGTGAGGTGCAATATTTATATAATATTTTCAAACGTGTATTGAGTAGTTAGTAGACCCCTCTTATTTAGTACACTAAACATCTACTGGCAGACGTTTTACTTCAAATTAATTTCTTAGTTCCTGTGATTAATAGACTTAACACGACATCAGATTAGGCATGGGCTGGTATAAGATTTTGACGATATGATAACCTTGGATAAAAATATCACGGTTTCACTGTATGACGATAATGAGTTTACTGCTCTAAAATATATTCTTTTAAATGTCTGGCTAAAAAAACAAAACCTTTTTTCCCCCCTTTGAACACAATATATTTTATTTTGAGAAACATTTATAATATTTTGGGGCCGTAAACATGTCAGGCTAAATAATTCAAGTTAATCATTGACTTCTGTGGTCTTCATTTGTTTCAAAAACACAGATTTCTTTACAATTTACACCTAAAAAAAAAAAAATGTGAATAAAATCTTACACATACCTTAGGAACGGTATAGCAGAAAATGTTGGCGGTATGAAAACCTTGATTTTTTCAAACCGCGGTATACCTTGAAAACGGTTATCATCCCATGCCTACGTCAGATTGATGTTCTACCCCAATGTCATTTGGAAATGAAAATTGACTTGACGTCAGAACCCAACGTCAGGCTGACATCAATGTCCAAAGTCCAACCTAATATCAAGGAGATATCAATGCCTAATGATGTTTCAGCTTGACGTTACCACTGTGACATCAATCAGACGTTGGATTTTGGTTGCCATAGGTGACGAATAAATGTAAGTGTTTGATGTCAATATGACTTTGGTTTAAGATGTTGGCTCGACGGTGGATTTTGGTAACTTTCCAACACAATCTAAAATCAACCAAATGTCATATATAACAACGTTGTCCTAGCTAGGCATGGGCCGGTATAAGATTCTGACGGTATGATAACCTTGGATAAAAATATAATGGTTTCACGGTATGACGGTATTGTGTTTACTGCTCTAAAATATATTCTTTTTAAATGTCTGGCTAAAAAACAAAACCTCCCCCCACCCCCCCACCCCATGAACACAATATATTTTATTTTGAGAAACATTTATAATATTTTGGAGCAGTAAACATGTCAGGCTTAACAATTCAAGTGAATCATTGACTTCTGCTGTCTTCATTTGTTTCAAAACACAGATGTCGTTACAATTTACACCTAAGAAACTTTTTTAAAAATGTAAATAAAACAATCTTACACATACCTTAGGAACGGTATGGCAGAATTTTGGTGGTATGAAAACCTTGACTTTTCCATACCGCGGTATACCTTGAAAACAATTATCGTCCCATGCCTAGTCATAGCTGGCTGGGCAGCTGGTTTCACAGTATTTCCTATAATATTTTTTCTTCTGAAGAAAGTGTTATTTTTTTTATTTCAGCTAAAATAAAGGCAGTTTTAATTTTTTTTTACAAACATTTTAAGGTCCAAATTATTAGCCCCCATAACCAAAATTATTTTCTGTTTGTCTACTGTACAAACCATCGTTATACAAGATTTGCCTAATAACCCTAATTAAGTCTTTAAATGTCACTTCAAGCTAAATACTTCCAAGTATACACCAAATATTATGTACTGTCATCATGGCAAAGATAAAAGAAATCAGCTATTAGAAGTTGGTTATTAAAATTATTATGCCTGTAAATGTGTTAAAAAAAATCTTCTTTCCGTTAAACAGAAAATGACAGAAAAAAATTAGGTCTAATAATTCTGACTTCAACAGTATGTCTATTGTATTTGTTAATGGTATACCGTTGTCATATTTGGTAAGACTTTATTTTGATGGTCCCTATTGCAAATTTTGCATTGCATTGCAACTACATACCAATTACTTCTCATTTGAGCATTAGTAGACTGTCTGCCCAATATCTGCTGATACTGCTCCTTCAAAAGACATTTTACTGACTATAAGAAACTTATAGTCTAACCATAACTTACACTAACCATAATCCTAACCCCTACCTAACAGTCTACTTCTAATCTATTGAGAGTTAGCTGGCATGTAGATGCAATGTAACTTAAATAAATAAAAAAAAATGCTTTAAATGGACCTTCAAAATAAAGTGGTGCCTCATATTTAAATGTCAAGACAATAAAAGTAGAGTATTTGTCTAAAATGTTACTGTTTTATCATGGTAAATTGTATCACGAAAAACACTGTTATTGTTAAATTGCGAATCAGCAAGAGTCACTCTTCTGCTGGTAAACCAACAAGTGCTGTCCTGTTTACAGACTGTGCGAGACATGAGTGAGTGTGTTTGTGTGTGGCCACTGAGCTTGGGATGATGTAATGCCCAGTACAGACAGAACAGCAGGACTCATTACACAGTCTGACGCCGTGTGGAGACGGGCTACAACTGACCTACATACACACACACACATGCGCTCTTACGTAACGGACACTGCTGTACAGCATCCATCGTGTACATGTGTGTGTGGAAAATTAAAGGACACATGGTTTTTGTGTGTTTGTGAAGGTGTGCCGGTGTTTTCTGGTATCTGTAATTCTGTGCATGAATGACGCAGCCTTTAAGGACAAATGTTAGTTTATGGAGAGGGATTTGGGAAAAACTGAGAGCTGAGGAGAGAGAATGTTTGGAGAAAGAATAGATGCTTTGTGTTTAACAGCAAAGGTCAGAAGGAAACTGGTGGGTCCTAGAGACCCTAGTGAGAGTCAGAATGTAGTATAGACTCTTTTCAAATTTCCAAGTTTCTCAGTAGCAGAAGTCGTCATAGTTGGAAAAACTTAGAGCGCTGTGAATGGGAGAATACAACAAATAATGTCTTTACAATCTGATTTGTTGAAATAATAAAAGAAAAACTTCACGATGATGTTATGAAGACTTTCAGAAAAAGGAAAAAAAAAGTGTGTAAGACTGATGGCAGCCACAGGAGAGAATAATATCAAATTTACTGTCCTGTCCCATAGACGCAGATTTAGAAAGGCCTCGCACAAGCGGTAATTAGTTTTTTTTTTTTTTTTTTGTAATTTGAAGCAAATATATATACTACATACATATAAATGTCCATGTTTTTAAAAAAAATCATTCGTTCATTCATTTTCTTTTCGGCTTAGTCCCTTTATTAATCTGGGGTCGCCACATTGGAATGAACTACAAACTTATCCAGCACATGTTTTACGCAGCGGATGCCCTTCCAGCTGCAACCCATCTCTATGAAACATCCATACACACTCATTCAAATACATACACTACGGACAATTTAGCTTACCCAATTCACCTATACCACACGTCTTTGGACTTGTGGGGGAAACCGGAGCACCCAGAGGAAACGCACATGACTACGAGGAGAACATGCAAACTCCACAAAGAAATGCCAACTGACCCAGTCGAGGCTCAAACCAGCGACCTTCTTGCTGTGAGGCGATTGTGCTACCCACTACACCACCGTGGTGCCCTTTTAAAAAATCATATTAAAAACTTTCAAGGATTTTCCGCATAAACTACGATGGAAACACTTTTACCGCACAAATTCCAGTATGCGCATTAAAAAAGGTCTTAAGATTTTGTTATAAGAGATCAGATGAGATGATAAAAATGTGTGTATATGGACAAATCAGCAGGCTGAACACATTGTAAAACATCTGAAATGTTGTTTTGGTCATTGTAAAACACCTTAACCATTTCAGTATTAGTGTTATTATATTATTAATGACCTCCAGAATCAAGAGCGTCTGTGCTCCGTGTCTCACACCTTCAAACACCACCGTGTCAGGATTGCCTTCTGAGGCACTAGTCATTTATTAAATGAAGAAAAGATTGACACAGCTTCTCCTAACGCAGGTTTTTACTGTTGATATCTGGTGCCAGTTAATCAGGAAGTGACGATTTTGTTCACTTTGACTCGTTGGATGGAAACACTGCTTTATTTGTACGTCTTTTATGTGATAATCCAGTTTTGTGCATAAAGTTCATTCGCATTTTTGGATGAAAACATAGCTAGTGACAGTAATCTTCTGAGAGAGGGAACAGGTAAATACCAATGACATGAAGAAAATATTCATTAGGCCAAACATTACTGTTGCATATGTAACCCCGCCGGTCCTACACCACCCAACCAGCTCCGAGCTGGTATCGAACCGGCAACCTTCCGCATGAGGTCGCTTCATTTCACTAGCTGGCCTCTGCTGCACATACAGTAGCATACAACAAAATCGTAAACATGCTGTATATATATTACAGTTTTCCCCATTTGTTTGCACACATTTTCTGAAAGCATGCATCGTATTGTCAGAACTCAAATACACACAAATCACAAAACACACACACGTTCGGCAAAACCCTTCAATTCTCTTAAAAATGAAACTTTACATTCAAAACAATGTTATTTCTTCTAAAAATGGTATTTTGTTTTCAAATGACACACAAAAAACATCACATGAATAGGCATTTTTTAAGAACCAGTTGATCACTGATGTGCTTAATGTAAAACACTATGACCACTTGAATGACACTTACTACAGACAGCACATAGGCCTACATAAGTGCATTGTAAAATATTTGAGAATATTGTTTTTATACAAAACACACAAATACACAGTACCAAATATATTTTGCTGTATTTTTCCCACAAAAACAGTGTACACAGTGTTCATCCCAACCAACACAAAGTTGTCCATAACACGGTCTACGTGTTCCATTAACAGAAGTATTTAGTGAATACAGTTACATGTGTGACAGGTGTTTACCCATGTGATGAGTTAGTATGCAAAATAGGGCAACTGACTCAACAATTTTGAATGACAGTGTGTTCCTTGTTAAAACAAGAGATTTTCTTCATGAAAGTTGTGCCAAATGCAGAGAATTGTGTGTAGTGTTTTGAAGAAAGTGTGTTTTAAACCTGCAATTTGAGTGTAAAGCAGGAATTGTGCTTGTAGTTTAGCAGAATTGGTTCAGGGGGTTGGTGCCAGGCATGGGCTGGTATAAGATTCTGACGGTATGATAACCTTGGATAAAAATATCATGGTTTCACGGTTTTACGCTATTGTGATTACTGCTCCAACATATATTATTTTTAAATGTCTGGGTAAAAAAAACAACAACTTTTTTTCCCTTTTGAACACAGGAAATTTTATTTGAGAAACATTTATAGTATTTCAGAACAGTAAACACTGTTCATGTCAGGCTGAATAATTCAAATGAATCATTGACTTCTGCTGTTTTCTATTAGTTTCAAAAACACAGATTTGTTTATAATTTTAAGTGCCATTTTTTGGAAATCATTTTTTGCTGGAAATATTAATAGTCCTTAAAAAAACGTAAATAAAAAATCTTAAACATACCTCAGGAACGGTATCGCAGAAAATGTTGACAATTTTAAAACCTTGACTTTTCCAAACCGCGGTATACCTTGAAAACGGTTATCGTCCCATGCCTAGTTGGTGCATCAGTTACATGTTGTAGTCATTGTGTCTGAAGTACAAGTAATTGTGTGCAAACAACTGCAAAAACATAAGTAAAGCAAAAATATATTCTGTAGAATACAGTAAAGAACACAATGAGCTCTATGCACAGCGAGAGTTTTAAAGCCAACAATAAACTTCTGGCGAAAGCTTAATGTGAGGTTGTTTTTACTGCATCGATTGTTGTAATGTAATTATGATAGATTCAGTTGAATAGACTAAACATTAATTTAGTTGTTTAGGTGTAAAACGAGATGAAATACCATTGTAACTGCTAGCACCGTCAGTAGCAACAGGCTAGTGCAGAAATTCCATTGAAAATACTGAGGTAAAATAAACTCATAAAATAAAGACATGGCGGGGAAATGAAATTTAATTCAGTGCTTCTTGTATGAACTGAGACCCACTTCACATCATAAATCTAACAGGCAGTGAAGATCACTGATTTTTAAAGTAATCAGATCCTAAGCGTGACAATTTAATAATGGAATGACAGGTCACCGGAAGCTGCCTGGCTGAAAATTAAAAGTCTGTGTGCATATAGCCCATTGTGTGTCGGGGGGTTTTGGGGGAGAAAGCGTCCATTGCCTGGAGAAGCTTTTACAAATTTAAGCTACATTATACTTGCCAGTGCCAGGCTGAGGAGAGTTCTAAATGAATTTAGAATTTAGGATTTAGAAAAGGTGAATATGCGGTAGGTTAAAAAACTACAAACTGTGGATGGGGGCAAACCATTTATATATATATATATATATATATATATATATATATATATAT